>PVJI01003535.1:0-55404 GCA_004026765.1 Micronycteris hirsuta
GGGATGGGAGGGGAAGGGAGGGGGGAGGGGAGAGGATGCAAATAACTGTAATTAAACAAAAAAAATTAATAAAAAAAATTAAAACAAAAGATTTTTTCCTGGAAGTTTGGGCCAAAAATGTAGGTGCACATTATACATGCCAGAACACAGTAATGACACTAAGTGTGGCCCAGGCTGCTTTATACTATCCACAGATGCTACCTCGTCTTTTGGGTTTCCATGCAAATTCCACAAACCCGTATGGCAACCAAGAGGTCCTTTGAATTGGTAATTTTCTTGCAAAACTTCCATATTTTCCATAAAATGTTATAATATTTCATTCATTTAAGTCCTTCATTTACTCATTCAGCCAATATTTGTTAAATACATACCAGGGATCAGTGCTCATCAATTCATTAAGTACAAAACACTTAAAAATGCCTCTAATGAGACGCTTCACCTAATGGGCCTAGGCACAGAAAAATGTATTTGAATTGTCCAACAATTAGCCAATTGCCATAAGAACTCAACTGTGCCAAATCCAAAACTTAGTTGTACATTCATTTTTTTCTTTTAAATTATATGTTATTGATTATGATATTACAGTGTCCTGATTTTTCCCCCTTTGCCCCGCTCTACCCAGAACTCCCTTCCCTCAGGCAATCCCCACACCTTTGTTTATGTCCATGGGTCTTTCATGTAAATTCTTTGGCTACTCCATTTCCTATACTGTACTTTCCATCCCCATGGCTATTCTGTAACTACCTATTTGTACTTCTAATCCCTTCAGCTCTTCATCCAGTATTCCAAACTCTCCTTCCATCTGGCAACCATCAAAATGCTCTCTGTATCCGTGATTCTGTCTCTGTTCTTTATGTTTGCTAAGTTTGTTATTCAGATTCAATTGTTGATACATATGTATTGATTGCCATTTTATTGTTTATAGTTTGACTTAAAGTGCAACAAGCCATATAACAAAAGAAGGAAGCATGCCCTGGCTGATATGGCTCAGTGGATTCAGCATCAGCCTGCAAACCAAAGAGCTGCTATTTCAACTCCCAGTCATGGCATATGCCTGGGCTGCAAGCCAGGTCCCCAGTTGGGGGTGCAGGAGAGGCAACCACACATTAATGTTTCTCTCCCTCTCTTTCTCCCTCCCTTCCTCTCTGTCTAAAATTAAATAAATAAAATCTTTATTAAAAAAAGAGAAGGAAGCAGAGGAGAGTTATTATTTTATTCAATATAAAAGTAAAAATTCAGCACTGGATAACTAAGTTAAAAGGTATATACCAATTTCTTTAGCATCAAAAGTAGACATAATCCAAATATGATTTTAGAATTCATCACTTTCCCTATTCTTTTACTGAAAATAAGCAGAACTCATTTAAAGGAAGAAGTTCATTTAACCTCTTAACAACTAATGGTAGGTAAATAAACCATTGAGAATGTTGGTCAAAATCAGTTGGATGTTGCTGTTCCTGAAAGCAGCCTGAGGGGATTTCTGAAAATGATTCACTACTTACTTGACCCAGAAAACCCTACCAATATCATGCAAATGAAGAGGTTCAAATCTTCGTGTTCACTTTAAGAACACTCGTGAAACTGCCCAGACCATTAAAGGAATGCATATCTGGAAAGCAAGTATCTGAGAATGACACTGTGTGCCAGAGCAGTGTGTGCATTCTGTCGTTACAGTGGTGGTAGGTGGGCTCAGGCCAAACAGTGGGGCTGGACCTAAGGTCAGTGGCCCAAAAGAGCGCTGAAGTTTTGTTACACATGCTGAAAAATGCAGAGAGTAATTTTGGACTTCAGGGTTTAGATGTAGATCCTCTGGTCATTGAGCACATCCAGGAGAATTAAGCTCCCAAAGCAGAACTTAAAGTGGTCATGGGCAAATTAACCTGTAAATGAGCTCTCCCTGCCGCATTGAGATGATCCTTACAGAAAAAGAGCAGACTGTTCCTAAATCAGAGAGGAGGCTGCACAGAAGAAAAAGATATCCCAGAAGAAACTGAAGAAACAAAAACTTATGGTCCAGGACTAAAAATAAATGCTAATAAAGGTAAAAAAAGAAATCAGTTGGGTGCCTATTTCTTGCATGGTGAGAACATTTCAGATCTACTCTCAACAATTTTCAAGTATACAATGATGTATTATTAACTATAGCCATCATGCTGTGCACAAAATCCTCAGAACTTATTCTTCTTAAAACCAAAAGTTTGGTACCCTTTGTCCTAAATCTCTCCATTTCTCCCTCCCCCCAGTCCCAGCTGGCAACCACTGCTCTATTTCCTCCTTTTTTATGGCTGAATACAATTCTGTTGTTTATATCCACCACATTTTCTTTATCCATTGATCCATTGAAGAATGATAGGGTTGCTTTCATATCTTGGCTATTGTGAATAATGCCACAGTGAACATGGGGGTAGATATCTCTTCAGTACACTTATTTTTTTTCAGTTACACACTCAGAAGTATAATTGTTGGACCCTATGGTAGTTCTAGTTTTAATTTTTTGTGAAACTACTATACTGTTTTCTATAATGGCTGTATCAATTTCCCACCTACAGTGTATAAGAGTTGCTTTTTCTCAACATCCTTGCCAACATTGGCTATCTTTTGTGTCTTTGATAATAGTTGTCCTTACAGGTAGGTGTAAGGTGATATCTCATTTTGTTTTTGATTTGAATCTCCCTCATAATCGGCAATGATGAGTGTCTTTTCACGTACCTACTAGCCATCTATCTGTAAGTTTTCTTTGGAAACATGTCTATTCAAGTCCTTTGCCCATTTTTAATTAAATTATTTGCTTTTTTGCTATTGAGTTGTATGTTCTTTACATGTTTTGAATGTTAAACACTTCTTATCTGATATAAGATTTGAAAATATTTTCTTCCATTCTGTAGGTTAACTTTTCAATTTATTGATTATTTCCTTTGCTATGAAGGAATTCTTTAGTTTGATGTTTCTTTTCAGCTTTTGTTGCCTGTGCTTTAGGTATCCTATCAAATTAGTGACAAAACCAATGTCAGAGACTTTTCCCTATGTTTTCTTCTTGAAGTCTTATAGTTTTGGGTCTTACAATTAAGTCTTCAATCACCTTTGAGTTAATTTTTATCAGTGGTGTAAGACAGGGGTCCAGTTTTATCCATTTGCATATAGATATTTATTTTTCCCAACAATTTTTATTAAAGTGAATATCTGTCCCTATTGTATCTTTGTGACACCCTTGACAAACATTACTTTATCTTATATGCATGGGTTTATTTCTCAAATCTCTATTCTGTTTCACTGGCGTATGTACCTGTTTTCATGCCAGTACCATACTAGTTTGATTAATATAACTTCGTAATGTACTTTGCAATCAGGAAATGTGATGACTTCTTCTTTCTCAAGATTGCTTTGGTTCCATAAAAGTTTTAGGACAATTTTTTCTATTTCTGTGAAATATGCTATTAAAATTTTATAGGGATTGCATTGAGTTTCTAGATTGCTTTAGATACTACGGACATTTTCACGGTATTAATTCTTCCAATCCAAGAATTCAGGATACTTTTTCCAATTACTTGTGTCTTTTTCAATTGTATTCATCAATGTCTTATACTTCTTCATTTATAGGTCTTTCTTCTCTTTGGTTAAATTTACTCCTAAGCATTTTATTGTTTTTCGATGGTATTATGAATACGATTGCTTTCTTATATTCTCTTTCAGATATTTTGTTGTTAGTGTACAGAAATGCAACTGATTTTTGTATTTGATTTTGTATCCTGCAACATTATTGAATTCATCTATTAGTTCTAACAGTTTTTTGGTGGAGTCTTTAGAGCTTTCTATAAACAAGGTCATATCAACTGCAAACAGAAAAACTTTAACTTCTTTTTCCAAGTATTTGCTTTTTATTTCTTTTTCTTTTCTATTTGCATGGCTATGAATTCCAATACCATGTCCACTAAAAGTGGCAAGAGTGAGCATCTTTGTCTTGTCCCTGATCTTAGAAAAAAGGCTTTTAACTTTAAAGCATTAATTATAATTGTGTTGTATATGACCTTTATTATGTTAAGGTACACATTCCTCTATACCTAATATGTTGAGATTTTTAATCATGAAAGGATGTTGAATTGTCAAATCTGTTTTCTGTATCTATTGATATAATCATATGATTTTATCCACCATTCTGTAAATGTGGTATATCATGTTTACTTATTCGCATATGCTGAATCATCCTTGCATCCAGGGATGAATTTGACTTGATCATGGTTTATGATCCTATGCTCTTGAATTTGGTTTGCTTGCATTTTGTTGAAGATTTTTTCATCTATCAGGGATATTGGCCTGTAATTTTTTTTTCATGTACTGTCTGACTTTAGTATCAGGGTATGCTAGCCTCATTAAATGAGTTTAGAAGTGTTCCTTCCTCTTAAATCTTTTTAGAAGAGTTTGAAAAGGATTTGTGTTAATTCTCTTTTAAATGTTTGGTAGAAGTCACCTATGCAGCCATCTGGTTCTTAGTTCTACTTGTCGGGAGGTTTTTGATGACTGACTCAATCCCCTTACTAGTAATTGGTCAGTTCAGATTTTCTATTCATGATTCAGTCTTGGGAGGTTGTATGTGTCAAGGGATGTATCCCTTTCTTCTCAGTTATCTAATTTGTTGGCATACAACTATTCATAGTAGACTCCTATGGTCCTTTGTATTTCTGTGGACTTAGCTATAATATCTCCTTTCTAATTTACAATTTTATTAATTCAAATTCTCTCTTTTTTTTTCTTGGTACATCTAGCTAAAGCTTTGTCAATTTAGTTTATATTTTTCTAAGATTTTTTTTTATTTTTATTTATTTTTAGAGAGAGGGGAAGTGAGGGAGAAAGAGAGGGAGAGAAACAGCAATGTATGGTTGCCTCTCACATGGCCCTCACGGGGACCTGGCCCGCAACCCAGGCATGTGCCCTGACTGGGAATTGAACCGGGACCTCTTGGTTCCCAGCCCGCGCTCAATCCACTGAGCTACACCAACCAGGGTCCGATTTTTATATTTTTCAAAAAATAACTCTTAGTTTTGTTTATCTTTTTTATTGTCTCTAGGCTCCTTTTTACTTCATTCACTCTAATCTTTTTTTTCTCCCTCTGCTAATTTGAGGCTTAGTTTGTTTCTCCCTTTCCTAGTCCCTTGAAGCATAAAATTAGGCTATTTGAGATCTTTCTTTTTTCTTAATGTAAACATTTATCACTATAAACTTTCTTCTTAGAACTGCATTTGCTGAATCCCATGAATTTTGGCAGGTTATGTTTCCATTTTCATTTGTCAGAAAATAGTTTTTGATTTTTTTCTTATTTCTTCTTTGACCTATCAGTTGTTCAGAAGTGTGTTGCTTAATTCTCACTTATTTGTGAACTTTCCAGCTTTCCTCTTGTTATTAATTTTTAGTTTCAAACCATTGTGGTTGCAAAAGATACTTGATATTATTTCAATCATCTTAAATTTGTTGACTTATCTTGTGACCTAATATATGATCTATCCTGAAAAATGTTCCATGTGTGCTTGAGAGGAATGTCAATTCTGCTGCTGTTACATTGAATGTTAGGTAATTTGATCTAAAGAATCAAGCAATTTATTTCCTTATTAATTTTCTATCTGGATTGTTAAAATTGAGGTATTGAAATTCCCTGCTATTATTTCATTGCTATCTATTTTGCCTTCAGATATGTTAATAATTGTTTAATATATTTAGGTGCTCCAATATTGGGTGTGTATATATTTACAGTCATTATATCTTATTAATGAACTGACCCCCTCCACATTATATAATGGTCTTCTTTGTCTCTTGTTACAGCTTTGGAATTAAAGCCTATTTTAGCTGATACAAGTACAGTTGTCGCTCAGCATATGCAGGGGCATTGGGTCCAAGACCCCACCCCCACTCCCACAGATACCCAAATCCAAGGTCTTAGCTTAGATTTCTTATCTGTAATAGTATATAGTCAGCCCTCCACATCTGTGGATTCCCAATCACTGATCAAAAATACTATCTTTCCTGGTATCTGAGTCACTTTTCTCTTGCTGCTTTCAAAATTCTGACTTTGATTTTCTTCCAAGAGTTTGATTATAAGATGCCTCCCTAAAGATCTCTTTGGCTTGACTTGTTTAGGAATCTTTGAGCTTCATATCCTTGTATGGCCATATCTCTCTCCAGATTTGGGACATTTTCAGCCATTATTTGTTTAAATTAGTTTTCTGTCCTTTTCTTTCTCTTTTCTGCTTCTGAGACTTCCATAATTCAAATGCTGTTTTGCTTCGAGGTATCCTATAATTCACATAGGCTTTCTTCACTCTCTATTCCTTTTTCTTTTTCTCCTATAAGTAGATAATATCAAGAGATTTATTTTGAAGTTTGCAGATTCTTTGTTCTGCTTGTTTGAGTCTAATCTTGAAGATCTTTATTGCACTTTTTATTTCATTAACTGTATTCTTCAGCTCCAGAATTCCTGTTTGGCTATTTTTACAACTTCTATCTCTTTTTGAGCTTTTCTTTTTCTTTTTTTTCCCATGCATTGTTCTTTCCTGAGTTCACTAAATTGACTATCCATGTTCTCTTGAATCTTACAAAGCTTCCTAAAAATAATTATTTTGAATTACTTTGCAGGTAACTTGCAATCTCCATTTCCTTGGGATCATTTACTGAAAATTTATTGTGGTCTTTGGTAGTGCCATATTCTCTGGCTTTTTTTATGTTTCTGATAGCTCTGTGTTGATGTCTTCACATTTGAAGATGTAGTCAACTCTGTGGTAAAGAAAACGCTCATTTCTTCACTGTAAAATAAGACAGTCGCTAGCCACACATGACCATAAAGCACTTGAAATGGGCTAGTGTAACTAAGAAACTGAATTTTAACTTTATTTCATATGAATTAATTTTAAACTTAGAGAGCCTCACATAAGTAACAAAGAAATGGACATTTGTCAATAAATAAATGACTTCTTAACAATTGTATGAAATAGGTATTATTGTTATCTGTTGTTTACACATGATGAAAAGTAGAGGAAGAGAGATATTTGCCTAAGGTGCCACTACTAGCAAATGGTAAAACCAGGATTTGACCCCAAGTACCTTCCCCCAAACCACACACTCATAATTATTACATGGAAATCTGTTCTCTCAGATGATTTCAACTCAACAGTCTGGTTTTCAGATTTTGGGTGAAAGCTTATATAATTTTATAATACATAAAATACAACATATTTTATGCTCAGTACCAATAATTAATGGCTGAAAAGAGTTACATCCATGCAGTGAATTATATCTCAAGCATTTCTGAAATCATATGGAAATATTTCATGTATAAAAACAATGAGCAATCTTTTCTGCTTACAATGTAGTTTGACACCTGAAATTTATAATAATCTATACTATTTCTTTACCTAAGAGTATAATTCTAATGGAACAGGTGGTAAAGAAACCTTAGAGGGATGCTTCTGCTTCAGAATAACTTAACACCAGAAAGTACATAAGCTTTGAGACATAACTGCTCTACAAAAGATCTGCAATAATCCTCCTTTAAAGAACAGAAAGGAATTAGGGTCTGAGTAATTCATCTATGGGACCAAATCAGAGCTGCAACAGGACAGCCTGAAGGGGCAAGATTGCCTGAGGGTAGATATCTAGCAATGAAACTAAGACTTTGACCAACCACAGGTGAATAAAAAGGACCCTAAAACTGCTTTACTAATTAGACACCTTCAGAAGGGACTGCCATAGTTCCAAGTCAGTAGTATCCCTTTGGTTCAAAGAGCCAAAGCATACCCTGTAAAATTTTCCTCATTATGCCCACAGAACTACCACTAAGATCAATCAATGAGATGACAAAAAATGTTAAAACCAAAAGAAAGCCAGTTTTTGTTATTGAGAACCAGAAAACAAACAAACCATATTTTTTTTTTACTCCCAAGTGTTGTAGATATAGAAGTTACAGGGGCAAACTATAGGACAACTATGCACAAGCTATTTTAATAAATAAAGAACATACTCAACAGGGAAAAAGTAAAAACATTTCCCTTAAGCTCAGGAAAAAGGCAAAGGATGTCTACTTTTATCACTATTTTTTAACATAGTATTGGAATTCCTAGCCATAGCAATCAGACATAAAAGGCATCTCAACTGGAAAGGACAAACTAAAATTTCCATTATTTGCAGGTGACATGATACAGAGAACCCTAAAGATTACATTAAAAAACCTGATAAATGAATTCAGTAAAATAGCATGATACAAAATAAAAATTCAGAAATTGGTTGTATTTTTATACACTAGCAATGAATGATCAAAAAAGAAAACTAAGAAAAACAACCCCATTTACAATTTCATCAAAAAAATAAAATAAAATACCTAGGAATAAACTTAACCAAGGAGGTAAAAAAACCTGTGCAGAAAATTATAAGATACTGAATAAAGTAAATGAAGATGATACAAATAAATGAAAGCATATAGTGTGCTTGAGGATAGGAAGAATTAATGTTGTTAAAATGTCCATACTTTGCAAAGCAATCTATAGATTCAGTGCAATTCCTATGACAATAGCAATGATGTCTATCACAGAATTAGAACAAAAATCCAAAAATTTATATGGAACCACAAAAGAGCCTGAAAACGCACAATAATTGAGGGAAAAAAAAGTTGAAACTATAATGCTACATGATAACAAACTGTACTACAAGGCCATAATAATAAAAACTGGATGGTACTGGCATAAAACAGACATATAGATCAAAGGAACAGAATAGAGAGCCCAGAAATAAACACACACCTATATGATCAATTAATATTTGACAAAAGAGGTAAAACAATGGGGTAAAAATAGTCTATTCAATAAACGGTGTTGGAAAAATTGGACAGATGCATGCAAATAAATGAAACTTGACCACCTTCTTACACCACATACAGGAATAAACTCAGAGTGGATTAAATACCTAAGCGTAAGACTTGAATCCATAAAACTCCTGAAAGAAAACAGAGGCAGTAAACTCTCTTACATTTCTCTTAGTAGTGTTTTTTTCTGGTATATCTCCTTGGATGAGGGAAACAAAAGAAAAAATAAACAAATGGGACTACACCAAACTAAAAAGTTTTTGCATAGCAAGGAAAACCATCAATACAACAAAAAGACAATATACTGAGTGGGGGGGAGTATTAATCAATGATACATCTAATAAGGGGATATTACCCAAAATTTATAAAGAAGTCATACAACTCAACCCCAACAAAACAAACAACCCAATTAAAAAATGGACCAAGGCCATGGCTGGTGTAGCTCAGTGGATTGAGCGCGGGCTGGGAACCAGAGGGTCCTGGTTCGATTCCCAGTCAGGGCACATGCCTAGGTTGCGGGCCAGGTCCCCGTGAGGGCCATGTGAGAGGCAACCATACATTGCTGTTTCTCTCCCTCTCTGTCTCCCTCCCCTCCCCTCTCTCTAAAAATAAATAAAAATAAAATCTTAAAAAAAATAAAAATAAATAAATAAAAAACGGACCAAGGACCTGAATAGACACTTCTCCAAAGAGGACATACAGATGGCCAACAGACATATTAAAAGATGCTCAGTGTGACTAATCATCAGAGAAATGCAAATTGAAACCACAATAAGATATAAATTCTCACCTGTCTGAATGGTTACCATCAATAAATCAACAAACAACAAGTGTTAGCAAGGATGTGGAGAAAAGACTACCTTCATGCACTGTTGGTAGGAATGCAGACTGGTGCAGTCACTATGGAAAACAGTATGGAGGTTCCTCAAAATTCAACTTCCTTGTGACTCAGCATTTGGTATATATCCAAAGAAACCCAAAACACTAATTAGAAAGTATATATGCATCCCTATGTTCATTGTAGCACTATTTACAATAGCCAAGGTTTGGCAGCAGTCCAAATACCCATCAGTAGATGAGTGAATGAAAAAGCAGTGGTACATTTACACAATGGAATACTAGACAGCCATAAAAAAGAAGGGAATCTTACCTTTTGTGATACCATGGATGCACCTGGAGAGTATTATGCTCAGTAAAAAAAGCCAGTCCAAGAAAGACAAACTCCATGAGTTCATTTATATTTGAAATGTAAAGAGCAAAATAAATGAACAAACAAAATTGAAACAGACTCATAGATAAAGAGAACAGACTGATGGTTGCCAGACGGGGGAGAGGATCGGGGCTGGGTGAAAAAGTTGAAGGGATTAAGAAGTACTGATTGGGGACTTGAAGTGAAGATGGAAAGAGTAGGTAAACATACTTCGCCTCCTCGCACAACCACAAGATTCCCAACTAACTTCAAAACAAAAAACACCCAGAACTGCCAGAAAATCAAACTGTATGGAATTGCGACAACCAAGGATTTAAAGAAGCCACAGTCATCCAGACAGATAGGAGGGACAGAGCCAGGGAGCCAAGGCAGAGAAGACATAGTGTGGTGCAGAGAGGTGGTGGTGGTGGTGATGGAACGGGTGATCCTACGTTCATGTACAGTAGATAAAAATCAGGAGGGATGCCTTGGGAGCCAGTGATCCCAGCCCCAGACCAAACCATGCAGCTCAGAGTTTCAGCCCTGGGAAGAGAAAGCCTCATAACTTCATGCTATAAAAACAAGCCAGATGCCTGGCTGGTGTAGCTCAGTGGATTGAGCGCGGGCTGCGAACCAAAGGGTTGCGGGTTTGATTCCCAGTCAGGGCACATGCCTGGGCTGCGGGCCAGGTCCCCAGTGAGGGCCATGTGAGAGGCAACTACACACTGATGTTTCTTTCCCTGTCTTTCTCCTTCCCTTCCCCTCTCTATGAAAATAAATAAATAAAATCTTAAAAAAAATAAAACCAGACAAACTTGGTGATAACAATATTTCTGAAATCATAACTAGTCAATCCTGAGGTTGGTTGCTACTGCTGGTCCTTTCACCCCTATCCCTTGTGTCTTCTTGAATATGATAAAGGAATATAAACCTCCATACTAGCTTATCTCCTCTTTCCTCTCCCACCCAAAGAAAATCAAAATCAGCTCTTTATCAGCAAGAGTTAAAGAAAGTAAAAATGAGTCCACTGCAGAGGCAGGCTTTTCCTTCTGTTTCTTTACTCCATAAACATTCCACCCCCCCTCAACACCAGTTCTCATGACCCCAAAACACAGATAAGTCTACTGTCTCAGAGAATGACCTTTCCAGTTATGAATTAAGTAATTGACACATACCATTAGAACTCATAATACTTTCCTTGGATTCTTTTTTAGTTATTAAGCTCAGAAAGCATCAAATTTCTTTGATCTTCATGCCTACAACACCTGCAAAAATATGTAAAACTCAGTATGTGAAGCAATTAAACAGAATATATTCTAATTGTGGAATCCTGAACAAGAGATCTAAATGTGGTCATGTTCTAGAGGTAAATTACTATTCTTAAGGATGATCTTCTGGATTGGTATTTGATATGGCATGCATGGAACCAAATCCTGTTTTCTAATCCATTCTATTCTTGATTTGTTTGGGGCTCCTAGAACCTTGGCCCAAATTGTGCCATTTCTTAGTGATCATTGGAAATTAGAGCTTCTAGCTTTCATGTTTCTTTCTGGGAGGAAGTAGAAATTTAAAAAAAAAAGAGAGAAAAGAACAGAAAATTTGTAAAGTAAGAGTAGAGGAAAAGGAAAAGGACAAAATAGGCAAGACAAAGAAACATGGAGGGAAGGGCAAAGGAAGAAAGAGATGGACAAGGCAGTAGAAAGGAAAGGCTAAAAATTAATAAAGGTAAGTTTTTCAAATTATATATTTATATGTACTGCAAAATGTGATGTCAAAGAAACAATCTAATTTTTAATTTGGTGGTTTGGTTATTGAAGAGAATTTGTACAGATTTAGCTGAAGAGTTTTTGCAAAGCTCTCTATTTTTATGTCAAAAAGAAAGAGGTGCAGTTTTTAAAAGCATTGTGTGTTCATTCATTCTTTCAAATGAAGATAACAGACAAAAATACATGGCAGTAGCAAATCCAGAATAATCACTAGTCAATTTGTAGAGCCACCTACTCCGAGTTCTTTATACTCATTTCACAAGCATCTATCACAAACAAAAGACAATAGAAACTAAAACACATAACTAAGTCATTATGGGATATGCAGTCTTTATTTGATTCTAAAAGTAATAGTAGTTAATTATAGTGTTTTTGATAACAGAAGTTTCCTAATAAGATTTAAAGCCATCAATTTTAATTAAGCCTTTATTCATTTTTAATTAGAACTGCTTGCAATGAGTAAATGAAATAAATGAAGTAAATTTTATTTTCTTTTTTAATTGTTGTTCAATTACAGTTGTCCCCATTTTCCCCTCATGACTCTTTCCCTGCCCTACCCACTCTCCACCTCCCACATTCACTCTCCCCTACCCCAGTGTCTTTGTCTGTGGGTCCTTTATACATGTTTTAAATGAAGTATAATATGAAACAAATTTAGACCTAAAATCTAAGTATGCAAGGTTTTCAGACACTAAGAAGACTATCATTCATAACCAGGCTCTACCTGGAATTTTTCATTTCCGAGGGAAGATGGAGAACCTGGAAAACTCTTGTAGAATTCATCTAAATCTTTCTTATGGCTGTGATATAGTGATAAAACTAGTGATAATTAGATATACTCTATTATGTGAACATGATACTATACATGAATTTAAACTACAATGGCAGCATTACCCATAAGATGTATGAGTAGATCACAGCCCTTGCCCCAAGGTAGTCCTGCATCAGCAAATGATCAGTAAATTCTTAATTGAGATGTAACCTATATTAATTTTTAACATCTCTGTGCCTCAGTTTCCTCACCTGTAAAATTGAAGAAATAACAGGTGTTTCCTAGGACTGTTCTGAGGATTAAATATTCTTTTATATATACATTTATTACATATGTATGCATATATGCTCATACATACATGACAATGAAAGGGTAGGCATCTGATAAATGTAGTTATTATAATTAACAGTACTCATATAATTTTAGTACAGCAGTATAGGTGTTAAAATAAATATATGTACAATGTACTATAGTGGCACATAGGACAGAACTGCTCTACCGGAAGTGGAGAACAGGCTGCAAAGGGGTTGCAGAGGAGCAAAACCCAGGCTTCGAAGAATAAGCAGGAATGTCAGGGGACTAAAGTAGGAAACTATATGTTATTTAATAAAAAAGTATGTGTATATAAATGCATGGAGACATGAAATGCCACGGCAGAATCATGAAAGGCAAGTAGCCAGGTATTGTAGAATGAGAAGGAATTCAAATTTAGAAAGCCATACGTAAAAGGTGGCCTTCATCCCACAGGTTAATGAGAGTGTAAAGAATATTAAGTACGTAGCCAGAAATATTTGTGGAGCACCTTTATTATGGACATTGGTATGGCTCCTGAGATGCAATGGAACATAATTGATGTGGTTTCTGCATGGTAAATAGGGAAAAATGTACAGGGAATAAGAAGCATAAATGGTAGGTACAAAACAGACAGGGGCTGGTTAAGAATAGCATAGGAAATAGAGAAGCCAAAGAACTTATATGGGCGACCCACGGACATGAACTAAAGGCGGGGAATGCTGGTAGGAGGGAGGTGCAGGGCAGAGGGACATAAAGGGGAGAAAAAGTGGGTCAACTAATAGCATAATCAAAAATATATACTTAAAAAAATAAAAAATATATATAAATAAACTGATGAGCTATAGATTGAACACACAAAAAATGTTCACTGAATTCACAATCTGTTAATTAAAAATAAAAATTAATTAGCTGCTGACCAGGTTACCAAATGATAGGATAAAAGAGCATATCAAACTTCAGAAGAAATTTTTGAGGCATTACCTAAACATGCCACTTTTTAATAAATAGCACTAGCTAAACAGACACATAGGTCTTTATGCATACTTTCTCTGCACTATTCTATACAGTTCAAATGATTTTCAATTCACATTGAAAATTCCAATTTGAAAGGTAAAATACAGTATATTCCATCCTTTGATGCTTGGTCAAATTTGTTTAAAATGAAATAAAAATTAATTTTTATTCAAATTATCTAATAAGTGAAATACATGAAAGATTTTTTTGCCTGTATGCATTCACCCTAGTTTAGAAATATATATCAAACAATATGTAAAATTTTATTTTAGAGAGATTTGTATTTTAACTAATGTGAGTATTGTCCTTGCATCATCTACCAATTCAGATGACACTGGCCTAAGAATTCAGTGGAATCTTAGGCTGCAGTTATCAGGAGGGAAGATGGAGAAGAGAAGTTGGGTGTGGAAGTATGTCCATAGAGCCAGCAAAGTAAGGAGGAGAGAGAAGCGCAGAATCCGGAAAGAGGGATCCAGTTTGGAGTCATGCAGGAGCCAATGAGCGCAGGATCAGGTGCCTCAAACTTTTTGGTCATGGGACCAGTTTACACTGTCATAAATTATTTAGAACTCCAAAAATCTTTTATTCACAGGCCATGTCCACTGAGATTTGCCATTTTATATATTAAAACAAAGAAAACTCAAAAATATATATTAATCATTTGAAAATGACAATAAGCCCATAACATGTTAATATAGATCATGTATTTATGAAAAATAACTATACTTTTCAAAACAAAAGATAATAGTAAGAACAGTATCATTGTTTTACATTTCTGCAAATCTCATAGTCTGGCTTATTATAAGACAACAAGATTCTTATATTTCTTTCTGCATCAAATTTATTTCTATACTGTAACTTGAGTAGCCTTTGTACACCCATTAGAGAATGAATAGTTCAAAAGGTGAACAATATCTTTAAGTTGTTATGCAAACAGTTTTAACTTCATAGGCTATCTCAACAAAGTCTTGAGGACCCCTAAAGGTCCCAGAACTATACTTTGAAGATGACTGTATTTAGACAAATGTATTTTTAAAGGTAGTAAATGAAGTTGATATACAGACCAGCATGAAAACAAAACCCATAAGCCAGGTGGCTCAGATTCTAAATCTATGAATTCTAGGCTTCAACAGAACTAGCATTTTAATGGGGACAAGCCTGTAGAGACAATTATCCATTATCCTATTTCTGGAAGTAAATATAGAATCAACTCTATAGAATTTCTTCCAGGTGATCACGGAATTGCAAGCACCAGCAGGAAAAAACTGCTTCTGCATGCATAAAACAGACTGTAGTGACAAACCAATAGAACAATCTACTGAAATGATTACATAATCAAGATTAGGTCATCACTTACTTCATTACAATAATTATGGTAAGATAATAAAAAGCATTGCTGAGGAACAGTTCTCTTTCTTTAGAGCTATAAAAATAAAGTGGACAGCAACATATTTAGAATAGTATAAAGTACTCCTTTCTAGAGACTGAGCATGAACCAAAAGCTTCTTACAGTCTCCTCCAGACTTCTGATTCCTTGAGTATTTTTATCCCATTGAAATCAGCTCTGACACATCTAACATTTCTCCTTTTACATATTTTTCCACTTCATGTACAATAATTGCTCTAAATAATCTCTATTTACAGTCTTTCTTTGTTTTTTTCCCCCTCAATCCTTCTGTTCTTATTCTTTTGGTTCCAATTCCAACCCCTACTCTTATTCCTGTTTCATCATGTACGTTCACTGTTCCTATGCTTCTCCATGCACTTAGACCCGAGTTTCTATTTTGAAATAGAAAAAATATAATTACATTCTTTTGCCATATAAAGACAACAGTAACCCAAACTATGAATAAGCTGAAAGAGAGAAGAAAAACACAATGACTTCAAATGCCAAAACAATTTGAAATGGACACTTGCACATTACTTTGAGAGCAAAACATTTAAGTTATTTCAGTATTTTATGTTCTGCTTGTATCATCAACTACCCACTTGTTTTCTCTCAGTCTATAAGCCCTGGGGAGGGAAAACAATGATAAATCGGAATTTGTCCTGGATGAATACACATAAATGACTCGATGAAGATGCCAAAAAAATAAGAAGGTTTACCGCCTTCTTAGGAAAAAAAGAGATTATCAAGAAATGGAGTTTAACTTTTGCATAATACAGTCAGTTAAAAATTTCTAAATCAGCCAAGGACTGTAACTAAGCAACATGATTCTTCACTGTGCTCAAAAGGGGGGCTGCCAAGCATTAGTAGCCTCATTTCTCTCTGAAAGCTTTGACAAATTTCTACCATATTTTATATAATTGTAGGAGAGGAAGTACCAGATTAGATCTGATTTGCTGTTATAATGGAATTTTTTTCTCACATAAGCTAATGATGCAAAGCTATATTTAACCCCCCAAAAGTCACCCTCCAGCACTCACTGTATATTCTGATTGCTTCTCATATCCAAAATTAGACAAGTAGCAATTTCTCTTCTACTGAATGTGACAAAAGCAAAGGTTTAATAGGTAGAGCCTTTCTTTTTTTGATTGGCTCCATTACAAATTTAGCTACATACTCCAAATCTGTTCACTAACTTATTTCATCAAATATTCTCTCACTGAATTGAAAAGATCAAGAAAGTCGGATACCTGGAGCTCATACCCATTGGTGTGCATGAGTCGGTCCTCCCGTCCCTCCAGCCCAGCTGCACATGCTGTAGATCTCCCACTGAAAGCTCAGCCCCACTCTAACCCTGTGCCGCAGAGAAGCCTGGCAGCATTTTACATGTTTTGTCTTTGGCAATGATTAGAATCTAAAATTTATGTATGTATTATCATAATCATAGAGGATCCCCTTGCATTCTTGTACCAAGCAAGCTACAATCCTCCATATTCAACTTATTCAACTTTGGTTGATTCCTACATTCTGATTTATATTCTAATTCTCTGCTGAAAGTTAGTCCTTTTCCTTAACACATGCCCTCTTAGCTGATGTCCCGAAAATGTATACAGCCCTCCTCAACTTGTATCTAAAGAGATGGATCTTACCCCTTAGGTCCTGTTTCAAACTGGATATTCCTACCATTCTAAGTCACTTCTATCCATTGAACCAACATTATCACCTCCAGAAGAAACTTCTGCTGCTGCCACCCTCACACCTGCAAGATGGAATTTGTTGTACAGTGATCCTAATCCAAATTCGTATGCAAGTTTTCCATGTCCTCTTCAAAGTTTGTTTTGGCCATTGAAGAGCTAGAGCAGTTCTTATTTGGTCTAAACCTAATTTCCCACATAAATTAAGATTCCAGCACACTTCTTGACTGAACTGCCATAGGGAGAACCATAACAAGACTAACAAGATCATCCCATGGGCCACAGCCAGTGATACTCTTTCCAAACGACCATTTATCATCTATATTACCTTCCTAAACTTTAAATTCCTGAACTACCATTTACTGGGTTTTATAACCTTAGTCAAATTACTTAAAACCACTTTGAGTCTCAGTTTTCTCATCTAGAAAATAGGAATAACAATAGTATCTAATCCACAGGGAAACTAAGTGCTAAATCAATATATTTTCATTATTATTAAATAATTATTTTCATATACAGGGATTGAGAAACAAACATCAATGGGACACTTGCTTTGGGGATTTCATAAACTCTTTGGACTAGAGCTAAAGAAAACTAATTACCAGCATATTTTATCAAATATATTTGTGCCTTCACCTACACCACTCATGAATAAGATCTTGTAAGAGTTTTTATTTTTTAAACATTTTATGTAGTTCACAAAGTTGATAAAGTAGGAAACTATAAATCAAGACAATGATTTTATATGATAGATAGATGATAGCCAGATAGATAGATAAAGTTTATTTACCTTGAACAGTCACACAGAACTCCCCTTTTACATTCTAATTCAAATACTTCAAAGGACCCAATATTAGACCAAAAGATTAAAGAAGATAATGATACAATCCAGTGACATGGAATTTATACACAGAAATGTAATTCAGCAGATACCCAATACCATAACCTTCTCATAGCTGAAATGTGGGTTTATCTACTACTGTAAATATATATATATATAATTTCTTCATAAGCAAAACAAGCAAGTTAGATTAAAGAAAAAAATCATGATACTTCTTTGTATTGCCTTCTTTATGGCTCCGTTTATCTCAGATTTGCAGTCTAATGTCCACTAAATGCCTTTTGGCTTTGTCTTCTCATTTCCATCAAAATTAATTATGTCTTGCCTCATCATCCTCAAAGTACTTAACAAGTAAATAACAATCAAATCCCAGGAGCTAGCTTGCATGAAGGTGGCAATGAAAAATAGTAGTTTGCTTAATCATTATTACAGGAAAAAATCTAAAAGCTCAGGTTTGGCAGCATACCCACATGTAGTATGAGAATTCAAAGTACTGCCAATGCAAGGACAATGAGTATTGCTTTCTGATGGACACACTTTTTAGTGGTTCCCTTTACAGTGTACTAAAAGTATAATACCTTAGGTTTGCAGAGACAATTATAGCCAATGTTGCATACAGTTTTGATGAGCCCCACAAAATTCTGTCAAGTGGTATATTTCATTTTCTTTTAAAGATTATTTATTTATTTATTTATTTATTTATTTTTAGAGCAAGACAAAGGGAGGGAAAAAGACAGGTAGAGAAACATCAATGTGAGAGAAACACCGATAGGCTGGCTCTCCTCCGTGCCCTAATCAGGGACCAAACCCACAATCCAGGCATGTGCCCTGACCAGGTATCAAACCAGGAAGCTTTTGCTTTGCAGGGTGATACCTAACCAACTGAGCCACACCAGTCACAGTTCAAGTGGTACCTTGTGTTGTTGAAAATATTAAAGCCTATAGCATCCTTATGTGGTAATGTGTGATTGAACAAATCTGACATATAAATTTATAACCTTCTGTTTTAAAATATGCACTCAATTTTTGAACAATTCTTATTGTTAATAAGTTCCATGCAAATTAAAATCACAATGAGCTATCGCCTCACACCTGTCAGAATGGCTATCATCAATAAATCAACAAATAACAAAGTGCTGGTGAGGATGTGGAGAAAGAGGAACACTTGTGCACTGTTGGAGGGAATGTAGACTGGTGCAGCCACTGTGGAAAGCAGTATGGAGTTACCCCCAAAAATTAAAAATGGAACTGCCTTATGACCCAGTGATTATACTTCTAGGAATTTATCCAATGAAACCCAAAATGCTAATTTGAAAAAATATATGCACCCCTATTGTTCATTGCAGCACTATTTACAATAGCCAAGATTTGAAAGCAGCCCAAGTGTCCATCAGTAGATGAGTGGGTAAACAGCTATGGTACATTTACACAATGGAATACTACTCAGCCATAAAAAGAAGGAAATTTTACCCTTTGCAACAGTATGAATGGACCTGAAGAACATTATGCAAAGTAAAATTAGCTAGCCTGAAAAAGATAAGTACCATGTAGTTTTACCCATATGTGGAATCTAATGAACAAACTGAATTAACAAGCAAAATGCAGACAGACTCATAGGTAGAGAGCAGGCTGACAGCTCTGGGGGTGGTTGGGAGGGAGGAGGGATGGAGCAAAAAAGAAAAAAGGAGAAAGAACTCATGAACACAGAGAACAGCGTGGTGACTGAAGTGGGGTGTGGGGGAGTGGGTGGAGGTGGAAAAGGGTATGAGGGAATAAACGATAATGGAAAAATATAGTAAAATAAATAAATAAACAAACCCATTTTTTAAAAAAGAAATAAAATAAAGGAAATGCATACTAAAAAAAAGGTTCCACTTACATTGAATGAAATAGAACCTCTTACTGTCCAGGTGGTTTACTGATAAATCACAGCATAGACCCTGAGTCCTTTCAGAAAATATATAAATATCCACATAATAGCTATTTTCATATTTAAAAATAGTTGTCAGATCATCCATGGGTCTTCTCTTCCCTGGAAAACCGTCTCAATTTCTTTGATTCTTCAAAAAACAAGGTTTTGAAGTTCGCAGTAATACTATTTTTTCTCTTCTGAATGGGATTCAAATTTTATATTGAGTTTCATCTCAGTATGTTGACTATATATATTCTATATTCAATATAGAATATAAATATATAGAACACATTCTATATTCAATTTCTATATTCCTTCTCAGACTATTTTAGGTATTTTCTCTAAGCTTAGAATAGTGACATATGAACCTCCAAAAATCCAGATTACAACCTACGACTAAGTTGGCTTCTACAATTGTTTTGCAACCATATCACACTGTTGACTCAACTATTCTCCCAAATACTGTTCACAAATGCTACAACTAAAACATATCATCCTTATTATGCTTAAAAAGACAGGTTTTTTGATTCACATTGTTCCTATTAAGTTTCATCTTGATAGAGATGTCCATTTCTCCAACTCAGCATTATCCTTTTAGTCTCTGATTTTAACTTTCAATGAATTTGTTATTATGAATTACTTGTCTCCTATAATATTATTCAAAGAATGATGAATATTCTGATCAGCACAAGGCTCTAAATAAAAGTCTATAACAAACTACTACAACCTTCACTGCAAGTTAACATCAATGCATGCAATTACTTCCTTTTTTGATGTTATTTTTTTAATTGATTTTTTAAAATTTTATTGTTGTTCATGTACAGTTGTCTCCATTTTCTCACTCCCTCTTCCCCCGCTCACTCCCCCCAACTTCTACCCTCAGTCTTTCCCCCCTTTGGCTTTGCCCATGGTTCCTTTATACGTGTTCCTTGATGACCCTTTCCCTTCTTTCTCCAGTTATCTCCCTCCCCCTTCCCTCTAGTTACTGTCAGTTTGTTCTTTATTTTCATGTCTCTGGTTATATTTTGCTTGCTTGTTTGTTTTGTTGATTAGGTTCCACTTAAAGGTGAGATCGTATGGTATTTGTCTCTCACTGCCTGGCTTATTTCACTTAGCATAATGCTCTCCAGTTCCATCCATGCTGTTGTGAAGGGTAGGAGCTCCTTCTTTCTTTCTGCTGCATAGTATTCCATTGTGTAAATGTACTACAGTTTTTGATCCACTCATTTACTGATGCACACCTAGGTCGCTTCCAGCACATATTTCAAGGATATAGAACAGACATTTCAAAAACTAATATGAAACCATAAATGACCCCAAGTAGCCACAGAAATCTTGAGAAAGAATAAAATAGGTGGGATCACCATATTTGACATCAAACTATATTACAAGGCCACAGTAATCAAAACAGTCTGGTACTGGCATAGGAACAGACACATAGAGCAATGGAACAGAATTGAGAGCCCAGAAATAAACCCAACTCTCTATGGTCAATTAATATTTGACAAAGGAAACAGAAGCATAAAATGGAGTAAGCATAACCTCTTCAACAAATGGTATTGGGAGATCTGGACAGCTACATGCAAAAAAATGAAACTCGACCACCAACTTATACCATACACAAAAATAAACTCAAGATGAATAAAAGACTTAAATATAAGTCATGATACCATAAAAGTCTTAGAGGAGAACATAGGCAGGAAAATCTCAGATATTCCACACAGCAATATTTTCACCAATATGCCCCTAGAGCAAGGGACATAAAGGAAAGAATAAACAAGCACTTCCTACGTATAGCCTTAAATTTAAATACAAATCTATAGCCTATAGAAAGTTGAATTCCTCTCTTCACTGAGAGAGATGTTAGATTTTCCCAGAAATTACTTAATGGACCATGTTTTATGGGGTACCTGACATAAGGTAACATCCGGTAATCTCTGCTACCCAATTCCCAAAGTTAAATGTAGACTGTAACCTAAAACCCCTGTACATGTCTACTTCTAATCCTAAATGGATTTACCTGGTTATGCCTTTCCTGGAAAAGAACAAGGATAAGATAGCATAAAAAAACATGTGCTCTGGAATCAGACAAATCTGAATTCTAATTCCAGCCCTACCAACTACTAATTGTGTGATTGTAGGCAAGTTATTTAACCATCTGGGCCTAGCTTTCTCATTGGTAAAATGTGGACTATAAAGATTATATTACTATGTGTAAAACACATAAAACAATTCTTGACCCAAAATAAACACTACTGAATAGTAAGTATTAATATGAATAAGAAACTTTATAAGATTCTGATCAAAGTTTTTGAGTTGAAACAAGTGAAATCCATCCACACTCTTTACTGTGGATTCATCTACTTCCTACTGTAACCTTTGATTTGGGGGTTTTTGTTTGCCTGCATTAGCAATCCTTACTGTGAGCCAAATGGAAAAAGGAGTCTGAATATAGCAATACATCCACCACCTTCTCAAAGATACTCTCAAGGTTCTTCAGATTGACACTCTCCACCCTCTTTTTCAAAATCTCCATAAGGTTCTCGATAGAGGCACCACTAACAATTAAAAGATAGACTTTTCTTTTCAGACAGCAAATGCCCTCTCCCTTATAATCTATTCACCTTATACAAATAGTGAGCTAGCTTACTCAAATCACTCTGCACATAATTCCCACAGTCAAAAATTTCACTTCTCAAAATTAAAAAGGCTCACTTTCAATAAAAAAACAAATTGGCTGTTTCTCATCAATTCTCTATTTATCTACTAAATAAATTTCTAAAAAGACATTCTCATATAATTATCCCTTTTCCCTATATACTCAAATTCTCATCAATCCTTAAACCACATTGGAGAACTGGCTTATTTCCCTTAATATCTTTCACAGGTATCATTCCACGTCAGTGAATGGAGAATGATATCATCATTTCAAATAGTAATGTAATAATGTATTTTTTGGCTGCATCATAATTTATTTAACTAATTCTTCATTGTTGTGCTTTAAGTTGTTTATGAATTTAACTACAAGACATAACACTAGGATAGACAGTCTAGTACGTATATATTTATGCCAATTTCTGAATATTTTAGGTAAATTATTCAAAGTAGAAATAGAAAAAACAAATAAAATAAAGAAGTATGCACTTTTTAATGGTGATACACTTACAGCATAGTTCCAGAAAGTTTGATAATAATTCACACCCATATGAAAAAATGTGTGAGAATATCCATTTTGCAAAATCCTCATCAGTACTAAACATTATGTGTTTTTACTGTTTGCCAATCCAATAGGTAATGTCCTTGTGAAAGATATGTGAAGACTTGTTTTTTAAGACAGGGGTTATTCATTCCTATGTCTCAAAAATTAATGTATGTCATTTCAGTCTCTTAGTAAAGTTAGTAGGTGAAAAAATTGGAGTCAATTGATATTTTTTTGAGGTTGCAATGTGCAATGGTTTCCTTTCATTTTATGAACAATTACTTTATTATTTTTAATTGAATTTATAGGAGGGACATTAGTTAATAATATCACATAGGTTTCAGGTGCACAGTTCTATAAAACATCATCTGCTTAATGTACTGTATGTTCATCTCCCCAGGTAGAGTTTCCTTCCATCACCACTTATCCCTCCTATGGTACTCCCTTCTCTGTCCCCCGACCTTTCTTCTTCTATAGTAATCACTATGCTGTTGTCTGTGTCTAGGAGGGTTTTTTGGGGTTTAATGCTTTCACCTTTTTCACCCATCCCCCCAATCTTCCTCCCCTCTAACAGCTGTCAGTCTGTTTTCTTATCTATGAGTCTGTTTTTATTTATTTTTTATTTTGTTCATTAGATTCCATATGTGAGTGAAATCATATGATATTTGCCTTTCTCTGACTGGCTTACTTCACACAGCATAATGTTGTCCAGGTCCATTCATACTGTGACAAAAGGGAAGACATCCTTCTTTTTATGGCTGAATAGTATTCCATTGTGTAAATGCAACACAGCTTTTTTTATCCACTCATCTACTGATGGACATTTGGGCTGCTTTCTAATCTTGGCTACTGTAAATAACACTGCAGTGAACATAGAGGTACATTTATTATTTGAATCAATGTTTCTGATTTCTTTGGATACATTCTCAGAAGTGGAATTGCTGGGTCATTTGGTAGTTCCATTTTAAAATGTTTGAGGTATCTCCATACTGCTTTCGACAGTGTTTGCACTAATCTGCATTCCCACCAATATGCATAATTTTTGCAGCATCGTTGCCAACACCTGCTGTTTGTTGATTTATTGATGAGAGCCATTCTGACAGGAGTGAGCTGATATGTCATTGTGGTTTTAATTTGCATTTCTCTGATGATTAGTGGTGTTGAGCATCTTTTCATATGTCTATTGGCCAATTGTATGTCTTCTTTGGAAATGTGTCTATTCAGGTTCTTTGCCAATTTTTAGTTGGACTGTTTGGTTGTTTGGTGTGTTGAGTTGTATAAGTTCTTTATCAATTTTGGAAATCAGTTACATTTTTATATGCCAATAATGACCTATCAGAAAGGTCATTCTCATTCACAATTGCTTCAAAAAATAATAAAATACCTAGAAATAAATTTAATGAAGGATGTAAAAGACCTGTACTCAGAAAATTATAAGACATTGAAGAAATTGAAGAAGATAAAAATAAGTGGAAGCGTATACTGTGTTTATGGATAAGAAGAATTAACTTCATTAAACTGTCCATACTTCCCAGAGCTATTTATGTATTCACCACAATTTCTATCAAGATACCAATAGCATATTTCATAGAACTAGAACTAATATTCCAAAAATTTATATGGAGCCACTAAAAAACCCAAATAGCCACAGCAACCTTGGGAAAGAAGAACGAAGTTGGAGAAATCATGCTATCTGGTATCGAATTATACTTCAAGGCCATAGTAATCAAAACAGCAGGGTACAACATACGAACAGACATGAATCAATGGAACAAAATAGAGAGCCTAGAAATAAACCCTTGCCTTTATGATCAATTAATATTTGACAGAGGAGGTTAAAACATACAGTGAGGTAAAGATAGTCTATTGAGTAAATGGTGTTGGCAAAATTGGACAGATATGTATAACAGAATGAAACTAGACCACCTTCTCATACTATACACAAGAATAAACTCAAAATGAATTAAAGGCTTAAATGTTTAGCTAAAAACCATAAAAATCCTAGAAGAAAATAAAGGGAGTAAAGTCTAGGACATTTCTCATAGCGATATTTTTTATGCTATGTCACCTCTGGCAAGGAAAACAAAAGAAAAAATAAGCAAATGGGACTACATCAAGCTAAAAAGGTTTTGCACAGCAAAAGAAACCATCAACAACAAAAAAGAAAATCCGCTGAATAGGATAACATATTCACAAATGATATATCTGATAAGAGGTTAATGTCCAAAATTTATTTTAAAAATTCAATTGATATATTTTTAAGTTATCTGGCTCCCTCTAGAATGAAATGATTTCTTTTAAATTTCGGATAACCTCTGTCTTGGTGAGCAGTACATCTGAAGCCCTAAAACAGTGCTTAGCATATAGCAGCTGCTAATAAATACACATTGAATAAATGAAAAATAAATGCATTTTTATTCTATTAATCTATTAGGAAAGGTATTTCATGGAAAAGAAAACAGAGAAGCCTACTATACCTAATTAGAGAAGAGTAAACTAAAGTCAGAACTGGGTAGCATGAGACAGGGTAAAAAATAGTGGTCTAGGAAGTAAACAGAACCTAACACACAAACTAGCTTTCACTGGGCATAAGAAAAATATATAGTATTCTAGTATTGATTTTAAACTTTCCTACCAGAGATAGTCCCCTCTCTTTCCTTCTCCCTCTCCCTCTCATCTCTTCTTCTCTATCCCCAACCACAAGGTGGCGATAGCCACTGGTGAACTTGCTAACTTGTTGGAAACTTCTTTCTCTGAACAAGATAGCCACCTTTCTCTTAACTGACTCATAGGCACCTCGGTACAGTTATTTTGAAATAGTGATTCCTAACCCTAGTTTTGGAACAACTGCAGAATATCTAGTTCAAATAACTCTGAGGAGCACAGTGAAAAAACGAAAAATATACTTAGCTTCTATTAATTTTAGAAAGGACTGTGTAACAAAAATCAAAGAAGTTAGGGCTTCACTACTTCAGAAACAAATAGGGACTCGTATAGCAGTGGAAGGACCTCTTTTGGCTAAGCTTAGTAAAGCAAGCTTAACTGACCAGAAGATGTTTACCATAGTAGAAAGTAGACTTAGAAGCTGACTAACAGCAGTCTTCAAATGTCTGAACGGCTACTATGAAGAAAAGAGTTCAACTTTATTTTGGTCAACTCTGTGGAGAAATCAAAAGCAACAGCTGTATATAATAGGGAGGCCATGTAACGACACTGTGCGCTGCTTCCTTTAATTCAACCAAAGCATCAGGCGCTGTGCTAGGCACCAGTGCACCCCTCCTCATTGGTCTGCCTTCTAGTAGGTGAGTGTGACTTCGCATCAATCACATTTTGTATTGGTAATGAGAAAAAAAGAGAAGTTTTACTATAAAAACAGTAGAAATTTAAACATCTTGAAGATTACTAAGATCACTAGTAGTTATTTCATTAACTGAAGGATTTTTACATTTTTCAGTGTAAATAATTGATTAAAATATTTTGCAAGTTTCTCATTATTTATATTTTCAACTGAATTAATATGGTAGATCATAACAATGTTTTCATATGCCAAAATTCATCTCAGTTTTGTCCTTCAATATCCCTTAGTGCTTTTAAAGGCAGTGCTACTAATTTAACTATATGAGGAAATTCAAAGATTTGAACATTTTCAATAATCTGTGTTTTTTTTCTTTGCTATAAACTAGCCATGTTCCAGAGCATAACTATATTGTCCAATATGGTAGCCACTAGTTACAGGTGGTTATCACACATGTGAAATCAGGTTAGTGAGGCCAAGGACCTAAATTCTTAATTTTGATTAATTTTAATTGATTTACAATTCAATAGCTATATGTGGCTAGTGGCTACCACATTGGACAGCGCAGTTCTAGAGGCATGTGAACAATAATATTTGTAAAGCAGAACCTTTCTAGAAAAAAGAAAAGCACTAGTGAGATTGCAGCCTTCAGATGATAAGTAATATACAGTTGTTTCTAAATAATTTCACTCGGTCACTCCAGAAAAATACTCAAAACCCTGAAGTAGCCAAAGAGTAAGCTATATTCTGTATATAAGAGGGTTTTCAAAGGAGAATGATTAACTCCTGCTTTCTTTAGACTTTTGCAATAAATATATTTTCTTGTGTTCTAAATGATATCCTTTCTTACATTTTTAACTTTTAAAAATATATTTTTAGAGATTCATTAACTTATATCTAATGAAGTAGTAAGGAGTTACAAGTAGATTCTCACCCAATATATTATAGAAAAAAAAGAGAGATATTGGAAAACTATCTTAGAGCAAGTATACAAAACCATTGGCAGAGCTGATATCTCAACCATTTCAGTGATTGCAGATAGAACAGTAATTCTGATAACCTCATGAAGTAAGCGGTCTCCAAAGCAGAAGACCCAGGAAGTTAATTGGCAGTGAGGAGAAAATACTGGAACTTCTACTTACAATGAAGTTTTTTTTATTAAAAAAATAAGAAGTAAACTAAGTTTTACTAATACTTAAGACGTGGAATGACAAGAATGCCCTCAATCAGTCCACGTGTCGTATGACCTAATGTTGATAAGGCACTTGAGGTGTCCTGAAGGAAAAGAAGGAGCTTCAAGACAGAAATACAGACTGTAGTTGCTTGGTTCCTTCATTTGCTTTTAAATTTCAATTTCGTACCATTTATATTTGACCATCTGAGTGAATTTATAGAGTATATTATTTAAAATGGTAAAATATTTACAATTATTCATATTGAGAGACTGTGTAACCTGGAAAATCTTTTCCACATAAAGATTTTCTGATTATCTCAAAGTGAACTACTTGTTTCTGAACTCAAAGATTAGTTATGCATTGTTCTTTACAAAAAAAGACAAATGTTCCCAATTTGCTGACCTGCCCTGTGATGACAAGTGGTTGTCAGCAGTGTTTATGCAGCAGGTATTTTCAAAAAATATCTGAGCTGTTCCTTCAAAGTAAAAGCGACATTTAAATAATCCATGAGTAAGCCTTTTGAAGTGAATGTTTTGAAAATGGATATTTGGAAGTGTTTTCATTGCTATGGGGTTTTGTTGCCAAAAACTATAAATACTCACATAGCCATATAGTTTAAACTTGGAAATAAAATGTCCTAATTTGTTTGAAAATATTCCTTGTAAAAGTTTAAGTGAATTTTTAACTTATTCCTTTAAAATATTAAAATGTCCTGCTTTTCAATTAGTTTGCAGGGACCAATTGACATCAGGTAAGACAAAAAATTACCAGCTGTAATTCTGCAAAAACCTTTGCAAAATTGGTAGATTGAACTGAAAAATGAGCTCTGTGATTTAGCAAACACAGTCAAAAACTTACTTCTTCAATTTGAAATGACATATACTTGTGAGGGATATTTTCTACTATGACAGACATGAAAACTAAGTATAAAAATAAACTGAACTTAGAGACCTCTGAATCACTGCATTACTAAGTATTAAACTAAGATTTTAAAATGATGAAGTACAACCAATCAAAACATTCTCACTAAAAATGTTTCTAAAATTGGAATCAGTTATATTACTCACATTAAAGGTATACTTATTTTTATCAAATATAATCTACATTAAAATATTATTTCATCTTTATCTTTGACCTGATTAAGTTTTCTGATTTATAGTATACAGAATATGTAATAAAAGATGCATGTATAATTTGTAGGTAAAAACATACATACTATGGGTGGATGCATAAAGCATTTTTACTAATAGAATATAACCAGAAAGTTTCAGGGATGGTGTCCTAATATTTCCTACTTCAAACAATGATTAAAATATTTTTCTTATAATGGAAACAAAGCAAAAGAATACTTTTAAAACAAAACAAATATCAATTTATTATCATGTTTTAAATACACTATTCTGTAAGAGAAGATTTGTGTACTCAAAGCAAACAAGGATATGAAAATAGGTAAAGAATTATTTACCTATTTGTTCAGGTCCATGTTGCAGTGAACCACCTGAACCAACTCAGTTACATAAAAACAGTCGGAATAATCCTGCAATCCAGTTCAGATTGTTGATTCAGGTTTTGTTTTACTGTGCCCTTCAAAAATACTTAGTGGCCTCAGAGACTCTGTAATGACCCATATCCACTGAGTAATTATTTTGCTCACAAACCATTTCATACCTTTTAAAAATACTCCTAAGGCTTTGTCACTGGTCGCATACCACTTGCCTCCAACATCAGATTTGCTATTCTGGTTTAAGATACCTTGGAGGCTAAAAGTCAACACACTAGAAAAATTTTTAAGTGAAAAGTTTTCCTTAATTATAACTTTGAAATCTATAACATCTGCGAGTCTTTCTAAGGCAAGAATGTTCAACATTGGCAAGATAAAACCCACAGTGAACAGGATGACCGTCTCTGTTTCTAATGACATGGATGTTCACAAAGGCCGGCCTCTGCACCCCACCAACGCAACTCATGTCAATTACTTACCAAAATAAACCCATTTACACAGTGACTCTTAGGGTCCATAATAGAAGATTATGGCAAGGAACAAAGGAAAGCTAGTGCAGGTGAAAAATGACCTGAAGAAGAGATTTTTCTTTCTATTTTCCAGAGCAATAAAAATTTCAAGAGAAGCCAGTTCTTAGTCTCCAATTTGTTTCAGTACAGGGAGGGAACTGAAAGACTATTGCTGGTCACGACCCTGAGGATATGGTATGAAACTTTGCAGGTGCCCTGAGTAACCAGCATCAACTACAGGACCTTAGAGAAGCCCAAGCAAAAAAGTGTGAAGAGCTCTGTGACAGCCCTGGGTAAGCCAGACTAAGTACCAAGGGCCTCGTGGGCTCAGCCCAGGACACCAAGGTCTCCTACTCCCAACTCCAGTGCCCGGGCAGGCAAAGGAGGTAGTGGGATCCAGAGTGTATGTCTTACAGACATTTCGGTGTTTGATAATATTATTTTCGACCACTGGACCTCTTTCTATTACATTTTAAAATAAGAATCATTGAACCATGAGTTGTCTTGTAGGATATGTTTTTCTAGTTTTTCCTATAGAAATAAAAATTTATATAATGCTTTCCTATGTAATCCCCAAAATTACACATTTCAACCTAATCTTTGTTAACCAGCATAGAGGATAATATTTTATCTTGAAATAACTTAGTTTATTTGAAAGCTTTAAAAAGAAACAATGGCCAGAAAGTTAATAATACTGATGCACTAAATATAAATTAATCTTCCAAAAGGACAACAAGGTTCTTTCAACACGACTATCTAGTCAAGTAAATAGGTGTGCTATAAAGAAACAAAAACTACTCCAAGATGATTAAAAGCAAGCAGCACTGTAACGAACTAAAGAAGACACAACTCTTTGTTTCTAAATAGACTGCTTATTGAACCACCCAGGAACACCACTGAAAAAGGATATAAGGAAATGACCACATAGAGATGACGGTCATGCAGAAAAAATTCCACTCTGACTAAACGAGAAAGCTAAGTGGCTATATATCACTGGCATGGAGATAATAATCGGGCTAATAATATTCACCAGATCAGTGACTGAAATTCATATCTTTAGAAATGCCAGAATCACCCAAAGGGAAATGGATACTCAGAAATGTTCAAAGCTGTAAGAATAAATAGAGAAAGAAGGTGAGAGGATCTTAACTGAGTTGAAAAGACAGAAACATTTCCTTGCATGACTGAATCCCAGTTAGGGGGAGTGGAGATGAGGGCCAGGTGGAGGCGTATGGAGATGTGGGGGAAGATGTGGGCATGTGTGGGAATGTGCACGGGGTACTGAGGATGTGGGGGTCAGGGGGATATGATGGGAATGTGTGATGAATTTAGAGGTCTGTGGAGAATTATGGGGGATTAGGAGATCTAGGAGTGGAAAGGTTGAGGGATACTGTGGTAGGGAGTATGCGGGCAGGTGGAGGTGTTTGCAGAGTGTAGCGGGGAACATGGGGAACTGCAGAAGATTATTTAAGAGGTGGTGGTATGAAAGGTTCCAGGGTCTGTGGGGGATGCACAAGGAAAACATGTGATGAGTACTTACTCTGTACATGTCTGTGTACTCTTTTATTTGTGTACTGGCACAAATAAGTGTTTATTGTTAAATTTCCTTTGATTTAACATTCCTTACCTTAAAACTGTACTAGGTACAACCATCTTTCACAATGGGCAAAAAATAAAGATGTAGATTATTGCAGTTAAGGAAATATTCCCTCTATTTTAAATAAATCAAGCTAACTTTCCTCACAAATTCATGAACGTATAGTTGGGAGAGACCAGGTATTTAAGATCAGGAACTTTGTTGTACATTTTTTCTTCATGTTTTGGGACCTCAGAAATAGATTACTGAAAATGAAATAAGGATGTCATCACATTTCCAGTCTGAAACTGGAACAGAAGAATGAGTCTTATTTCCAGATGTATAATCTCTATGCCTCTCCCTAACCGACCATAATCCCATGAAATAAGGCAAGGATAGAAACTGAAAATTTGAAATACACACACAAATATACACATTTCCTTTACAGTTCCCTATATACAGTTTTCTCCTTGTTTTCAGTACTTTCCTGCCATATTCTCTCTATTGCTTTTCTAAAAGATGGCAGTGTGTTTGAATGAGTATCATCAAGGTTTCAATAAGCATCATATTCCATTAAAATATGCAGAAACAGGTTGACTCCTCCAGGGTTGGCTTTTCATTTCCAGCCTCTTTTGAAGAATAGGGTTAGCCTTTGAATAATACCAAACTTCAGACATAATTTTAGTTTCTGCCTTTTCTTAGCCTCCAAATAAACAGTTATTCTGCACAAATTTAATTTCCTACTCTTTTTTCAGTTCATTTGGCAACATTCAGACCTGCATAAGAGACCTTTTTCCAGTAAGATGTTTCTTGTTCACTTACCCATACAAATGCAATACATCATAAGAAATACATTTCTGGGTTTCTGATGTCAGAGGACTTTATTTTCGTGTTCTTACCTCCGAATTGTTAAGGTGGCATTTGTGAGTTCCTGAAAACCAGCCATCACTCGAACATTGGTCAATGTCCACTTTCTGAAGACTTATGTCCACTTTCATGACACCCCTTAAAAGCAGAGAAAGATAAAAAGAACAAATTAATCTGAGCCTTTATAATTTCTAACTCTGTATTCTAACCTGGAAATCAAACAAATCAGCATAAATAATGCACTAAAAATTTTCAAACTGCCCACTTGTATTCAACTAAAGTATACCAAGTGAAGATAAAGACACAATAGGGCAGAAATAGCCCTGGCTGGTGTAGCTCAGTGGACTGAGCACGGGCTGGGAACCAGAGGGTCCCAGTTCGATTCCCAATCAGGGCACATGCCTGGGTTGCAGGCCAGGTCCCCAGTGAGGGCCATGTGAGAAGCAACCATACATTGCTGTTTCTCTCCCTCTCTTTCTCCATCCCTTCCCCTCTCTCTAAAAATAAATAAATAAAATCTTTAAAAAAATAAAAAGTATTTAAAAAAAAAAAAAAGACACAATAGGGCAGAAATAATAGTATTACTTTTAATAAGTTCCAAAGGCAGCAAAACTCTATTGTTCCTTGTCTTCAGCTCCCCCACCCCCATATGAAGCTTGGCACTTAGTAGGTGCTAATAAATATTTGTTGATAAACTGAACCCAGACAGTATTTCTCTGGACATGACAGCAAAGTTGATTCTGAAATGACACCTGCTCCCAGTATCCCTTTTATAAAGTAAACAAAAACAAAGTCTTCATCTTACTTCTTTTCTTATTTCTATTTCCCATTGCAGATCCAGGTTGGAGAAATTTGGGGGTGGGTATCAGAAGGGAGGACAATATCAGAAAATATGCACCTCTTTCCTCTGGTTTTCTATAGTGATTACTGCAGTTAAGGAAATATTCCCTCTATTTTAAATAAATCAAGCTAACTTTCCTCACAAATTCATGAACTTAAACAGCTCTTTAGGTCTCCCAGTTTTGAATCACCTACAGAGATGCTAATTAGCATTTTTCTTTTAAATCAAGAGACAAAACAGTGCATTTCACTTAGCCATTTGAGAAAACTCACTAAGGAAGAGAACTCACAAATTTGGAGCCAAAAGCACAAATCAAAGAAGGCTACAACTTTATCTAAAATTCCTCCATTTTTCTCCAATCAATCTCCCTACATTTCCTCAGGTCCCTCTCTCCTATTGTTCACCACCTAGGAGTAGACGCAGCAGAAATATCTGTCCTGCACTCAACTATTGCATCTGAACTCTAATGAAATCAATATACAGTGTCCTGGGCCCTGAAGGTTGATCTTTGCTGTAATTTTTCACAAACTTGAGTAAAATATAAACACCCAACTAAAACCCATTAAAAGTAAAAAAGCATTTTCAAGGTCCCACATCCCCAAGTTAAACTATTTTCATTAAGGTATTATTAAATATGTACAAACATAAAGGTTGGCTTAAAATCTTTATATCATAGCTCTCGTAGCTACAAAACTCCTATAAAAATTACAAAACAAATGCAAACAAAACTATAAAGCCAACAAAATTCAACATAAAAATGTCGATTTATACACACCAGTGATTATGTTTTAACACCCTAAATCACCTGTCAGAACAGGAATACAACGCTGACTGCTAGTTCAAGCAAGCCCATTTTACCACATGTAATGACTCTTTTTTTTTTCGTTTCTTGTTTCCTTCTAAACTATTGTAAACTCTTCCAATGGAGTGGCTTAATGTCTTTTTGGCTTCATTTCGGGTGAATAAATCATTTCTTTTTTTAGGCAGCCTTATGAACCTATGACAAAGTATCACACTATGTAGCGCTAACAGACTGAAAGAGGCAGAAAGCAAACAGGAACGCCAACATCTTCGGTCAGTGTTTGGTGATCCAGATAAGCCAATATGTGTAAGTTAATTTTTCAGGTGAACCCTGGAATGAAAACCCAAAATTTATCAGAGAAAACTTACAAATCCTTCAAAGAAATAGGCAGCACTTTGCAAGTACTATTATTAGAGACCATAATTTCACAAAACAAATGTTTATTTGAAAAATAACTGGATTACACCCCAGCTGGTGTAGCTCAGTGGATTGAGCGTGGGCTGGGAACCAAGGGGTCCCGGTTCGATTCCCAGTCAGGGCACATGCCTGGGTTGCAGGCCAGGTCCCCAGCGGGGGCCATGTGAGAAGCAACCATACATTGCTATTTTTCCCTCTCTTTCTCCCTCCCTTCTCCTCTCTCTAAAAATAAATAAATAAAGATCTAAAAAAAAAAAAAAGGAAAGAAAAATAACTGGATTACAAGGTAACCTATTCCCTTACCCAATTCATTCCTTTACTCTTTCAACAAATATTTATTGTCTGGCAATGTATATACATATCACTGTAACAGATGCTATGTAGGTGAACAAACAGGCCCTGCCCCCAGGTAAAACCAAAAGGTATAATACAGTTTCTAAAGTATCAGTATGTTTAATAGAAAAGGGATGCTAAATTTGGGGAGCTGGGGGTATAGCAGGGCTTCAATAAACATTTGTTGACTTGTTGACCACCTTCATTACCAGAACTTTCAATAGAACTATGTTCCTTGTAGTTTAGGACAATCATGCAAGCCCATTCAGGCTCTACTTTATGCTCTTTGGAAAATAATATTCATTCTTTCACTAACTGAATAAATATTTATTTACTGCCTACTAGGAGCCAAAATTGTTTTGGGCTTTTGAAATACATTAATAAGCAGGGCAAAAAAAAATCCTGCCTTCCTTGAGTTTAACTCTAGCGTGGAATAGAAAAATAATAAACAATGACTGTATAAAATATGTAAATTATGCCATATATTACAAAGTAAAAAATTCTATGGAGAAAAAAATAAATTTGAAGCATGTAATAAAAGAAGGTATGTCACACTCTTTTTAAAAGGGTAGTCAGGATAAGACTCATGGAAGTGAGATTTCTAACTCAACATTCCAGGTATTATTACAGCAAGTTGCTATTCACACACTAAATTATCAGGCATCTTCGCGACATAAATTTCCCGCTGGACTACTACTATCCACAACATTTTGGTATTCTGTGAACGTCATATTTAGAAGGCATTTGTAAGTACTAAACTAATAAAAGCATGCATTTCTATTTGTTTCACAATTAGTAATAATGAGGTCAAGTTTCCCTCAACTATCCTGCTACACTGAAAGAATTTGGTTGCAAGATAGTGGAAATCTTGAAATCTACCAGCTAGTTCATGGACATAGCTAATTTGGGATTCCAGGAGGCTGTAATGACTCTGGTCCCTTCCCTGAGAAAACTGGCTGAAGAAATTGGTATCTTAATCGCTGAGAGTTTTCCCTCTTGATTTCTGGTTCATACATGGGAACCAAAACGTCAGCGCATGCTTTAAGCTCAGCTCACCCAGTTTTCTGAGCTCTGGGCAAAACCCCCAAGGTAATGAGGCCTGCGTTTACCAGCTGAGATTTCCGCGCTGACTCATTCTCATTAGCGCCTCTGCCTGGGCGCCTGGAGATTTACAAAGCTCTCGAGGGTGCGTTGACTTCCTGCAGGGACACTGGAGGTTTGGGGAATTAAGTGGCATGAGAACGTTCTCTTTCTGAGGAAAAATACACTGCTGAAAGCAACGCAGAGGCGCAAACATGCACGAGCCCCCACTGTGGACGAATGTTAGACCCGGCTGACACCCTGTGCCCGGTGCCTGCGGTCTTCCAGCCCACACGGCAGAGGTGCGAGGGCTGCCTCACATCCGGAGAGGGAGGGTTGGCACTGCAGTGAGGAAGTGGCTGTTGTTCCTGGGACAGAGCACAGGAAAGCGAGGGGAGAAAAAAAAAAAAAGCGTGGAAAGTTGTCTCCAGAAAGTGGAAAATATAGCAAAACAGCAAATAATATCGCCCAAACACCTGGGTGTTTAGCTGGGCTGCAGATCAGTTTTTCCCTCTACTCATCTGACCTAAAACACTAAAACTCGCAATTCCCGTAATTTACAGAAAGCTCTTTCCGTAAATGGGCTTCCATCCTCCCTATTACCGGAGTTGATAACCATTTACGAAACTCACCTCCTATCAAAATGATTGCCAAGTTACCTAGATTGTAGTCCCAGCATGATTTTTGTCTCCTGAACCCTTCCCTCCATTTCTACTACCACTGCCTTGGTTCAGACCTTCATCTTTCATGGCGCTAAACATTTTAATAATAGCTTATTGTCTAGCATTGCTCCAAGTAAAGATCCTAGTTTGTAGGTCTTAAAGCTTACGTGGTTTAGGGTCCTTCTTTAAGAAACAAAAACAAAATCATTAATATACACTTACATCACAATATGACCTTTGGGCCTACATCTCTGTGTTATAACTGCCAGATGGGTAGTAAGATTCTTACCAGAATGTCTATACCAGGATGGCTGACAATAATTTAGCTATATAAAGAAGTGACTACAAAGGTACTTTAATATATATTACTAAACACAGACTAAATAACCCTGAAACTCCCCTCCGGTGTTTTCAAAAAATGCCCACAGCCTCGACTAATCTGTAAGGGTGGCAGGTTATAGTAGAAACAGAGCATTGCAGTTAAAATAGCTTCTTTTTGCAAATTTCACTGGAAACGGTGGACCGCAGAACTCATTGCTCATTCCAGGTCTCTAGAGAAAGGTCACAACGCAAACAAGGGTCACTTTGAGCATCATACACTGCCGTCTTCAAAACAAAGAATCTGACCCTGACAGTTGCCTGTTCAAAAGCAGTATTTCCCACTCTCCTAGAGAATAGTAATCCAAATTCTTTGGTATAACATTATATTCCAGCCCACCACTTCTAACTTTTCTAAACACTCTACTGCATACACTCTTTTTTCTTGACTATTCCAAATTGTGTGTGAGTCCTGAACATTTGCGCTCTCACAATACCATTCTTTATAGATATTGTATTTTTTTTACCTAAAGCCCCTTGGCCTAGACTGTGCTTTATCTATTATAATTCCTACCTAACTCCTTTCTAAAGCCTTCCATGAACTCCAAGTATGACTTAAAAGCCACTTACCCATCCTCCCATACTACACTGAACTTAGCTTCTTCATATCATTTAGTACACTGTATTGTAACATTTTATTTTTCATGTTTTTTTCCATCAGACTAAAATTCCATGGCCCGTGTCTTTACAACATTTTCCCTTAGCACCTAAAGTAATGCACTCCCATTATTAACCTTGAAGAAACTGAAAATAATGGAGAAAAGCAAGGAGTAGCTAAATGAACAAGGAGAGAGAGAGAAAGAGATTGGTTGACAATACCCACTTAATCTGAAAACTATCATGAAGAGCTATAGATGAATGAATGGAAAGAAAGACTGGATAGGTTGAAGGAAAGTTTTGAAAGTCTGCTTTTGCTTCTTACCCATGTTACTTTGGACAATAACCTCCCACTCCATCACTACAAAAAAAATTGATAGTAACAGCATATATAATCAATATTGATGGGGTTCCAGGGCAGAAGTGATGCTAAAATAAAGAGTCAATAAAAACAGACGCTGGTAGACCAGCTTCTATCCGTCATTTACTCCTAGTAGCAGATAACTGTCACAGAACTGGGTTGTGACATGTAGAAGTGGGTTGCTGACATGTAAAAAACCTAAAGTATGTGGCACTGGCTTTGGGACCAGACAGAGGCAGAATCTGGAAGGGCCTCAAAGACATGGTTAAGAAAAGTAGGAATATACTGGTGAGTGAAGGGCAGTGATAAAAATTGTATTGGAGGCGGAAGAAAAAGGACCTTTGTTACATAGCAGGTGGAGAGTTTGCCAGCACTGTCAATGGTTAACAAATGAATTTGTGGATCTGGCTAAGGAAGTTTCTAGGCAAAATACAGAAAATTCTGCCAAGTTTTTGTAGCTGAATATGATAGAATACAAAAAAAAAAAAGGGAAACATAGGATAAAGAAGGATCCGCTTAGTTTTGTTTTGTTTTTGGCTTTTAAATTTTTTAATTATGGTAAAATACTGTATACATAATACAAAACTGACCAGCTTAACCATATTCAAGTGTACAGTTTAGTGGTGTTCAGTAAATTCATATTGCTGTGCAACTGACCTCCAGAGCTCTTTTCATCTTGCATAACTACAACTCTATGCCTATTAAAGAGCAATTTCCCATTCCCCGTTCTGCCCAGCTCCCGAATTAGATCACCATTTTAATTTCTAACTCTAAGAATTTGACTGTTCTAGGTACCACGTATAAGTGGATTTACACAAAACTTGTCTTTTGTGGCTGTCTTTTGTGGCTTACTTCATTTAGTAAAATGTACTCAAGTTTCATTCATGTTGTAGCATATGTCAGAATTTCCTTCCTTTATAATGCAGTAATATTACATTGTATGTAATTATATTATATTATATTTTTTTTATTCATTCATTGATGGAATCTGAGTTTCTTCTACCTTTTGGTTATATGAATAATGCTGGTATGGAGCAGCTTAGTTTTGAGTAAAATTTAGAGGATATATTAAAGAGCCATAATTTGAAAATAAAACTGTTGCCCATTTCCAGTCTCTTCTAGCAAAAGATTCTCAGAATATGTAAATTCTGGAATATTCTCAGGAAATCTGTATAATCCTTTGTTAAAACCTCAGAAAGATCTAAGACAGTGTCTCATAGAACCTTTCAGCTTGACTTAAGGTCTTCAAATGATCTCATGGCCATGTGTCATAGATCCTAACCCTCACTGTTAAACAGTTAGGATTCTAAGATTCTCCAGGCTTGATTGCACAGTCATCACAGCACCCAAGATAGGAAACTGCCTATCTTAAAGAAATCTGTAAATGCGGCTACTGTCTAATGGAATCAAATCAAGTAAACTTCATGGAAAATCCACAAATTTTCCAACGAATAGCATAAAAAGGAGCATTTCCCATGGCAGGTAATTCACTTTCTCTTTTAACAAACACAAAATATTTACCAAAAGTAAACCAGAGATTGTATTTCACAGAGAACCTCAAATGCCAAAGTATCAATGTGATACACACTATGTCCTTTAGTCATAATAAATTAAGTTTCTTAAAAGGATAGCTTAAATACATCGCATATTTTTGGAAAATAAAAACAAATTCCTAAGGAACTCTTAAAGTTGAAAAGAAATTAATAATTACTTAGAATTGAATAGCAGTGTAAACACCACAAGTAAAAAACTATTTTGAGACATAGATAAAATAAAAATAGAAGGAAATTTTGTTGCTTTAAATACTTGCCTTGGGTGGTGTGGCTCAGTGGATTGAGTGCTAGCCTGCATACCAAAGGATTGCTGGTTGGGTTTCCAGTCAGGGCACATGCCTGGGTTTCAGACCAGATAACCAGTAGGGGGCACACAAGAGGCAATCACACATTGATGTTTTTTTCCCTCTCTTTCTCTCTCCTTTCTCCCTCTCTAAAAAATAAATAAATAAAATCTTCTTTAAAAAATACTGTACACTTATCAAGAAACAAGACTTTAAAAAACCTAAATATTTAATTTAAGAAGATGGAAGTGAGGAAGTTCCACAGAAAATAATAAAAATCCAGCATGAGTGAATAACAAAGGTAGAGGCAGAAGTCAGTGATATGAGGAACAACAAAATCATGGAAGAAAAGAACAAAACTAAAAAAGTAGTTATTTGCCAGTGCACCTGGCACCCATATCTTGATTTCTAAATATCATTCTCCAGTAAAATAAGTAAGGATTCCTTAGAGAAATAAATGATTCTAGACCTGGGGCAGGAAAAACATGAGCAACACCTAAAGTATCATCTTCAGAAATAAGGACAAGGGCACATCGAAATAGACATACGAGCCAACTTAAGAGAGTTCCCAATTGCCAAAGCTGGAGCAATTTGAGCATCAAAATAAATTATGATAATTTTGGATTCAACACCCCAAAATAAATACCCGTAAGTCCATACTCTATAAAGAAAGAAAGAAAGAAAGAAAAAAAGAACAGCTCTGTTTCCAAAAAAATCCAATTGATAAATTTAGAAGGAATGAGGAAATAGAAAATCATCATCAGAATACCACAAATTAGAACTATAGCAGGCAAAACATGCTGATAAATCCCAAAATTAGTGAGAAAAACTTTAAGAAGGAACAAGATACCTGAATAAACTCAAAGCATCTCCCCCAAAATATCTATTCATTACTATAATGGATTTAGTATATGTCCAAAATTCTTTGACACTCCTCCCTCCAGGAAGAAGTTATTTTACCTCCCCTTGAGTGAGGGAATAACTTAGTGATTCAGTTAAAGTATGGGATAGGAAAAATTGTAACATTAGAATGGAGATACCTGGCAAACACTACATCAACCAAGTGATCGAGGTTAACATCAGTTAGAAAACATACTGGTACTATGTACTCTGGGATATAATGCAATGAGAAGGGCAGCGTCCCTCTTATATTCTTCCCAAAAGTCCATAACCTCAGTCTATGAGAAACCATCAGACAAACCCCAAATGAGACCCATTAATCAAAGTTCCTTTCCAACACTCTTCAAAAGTGTCAATTCATAGTTGATAACATAACAGAGTATCTTTGAAAAACAAGGGAAAACTGAGAAACTGTCACATATCTGAGGAGACTAAGGAAACAACAATGAAATTATTTATAGTTTACCAGCACTTCCATAACAAAGTCTCACAAACTGGGTAATTTAAATAACCTAAGTTTATTTTCTCATTTGTGGAGTCTAGAAGTCTAAGATCAAGGTGTCAGCGAAGTCGGTTTCTTCTGAAGCCCCTTTCCTTGGCTTGTAGATGGCCACCTTCTTGTGTCTCTACATGGTCTTCCCTTTGTGCAGGACTATGTCCTAATTTTTCCTTCTTATAAGGACACTTATAAGGACATATTGAATTAGGGCCCTTCTAATGACTTAATTTTAACTTAATTACCTCTTTAAAGATCCTATCTCCAAATACAGTCACATTCTGAGCTACCAGGGGTTAAGACTTCAACATACGAAGTTTGGGGAAACTCAAGTCAGCCTGTAACATATGATACCATGTCTTGGATCCTGGAAGAGAAATGGAACATTAGTGGAAAAACTGAGGGAATCTGAATAATATGTGTAGTTTAGTTAATAGTGTTGTACTAATATTAGGTTCTTTGTTTTGATAATTTTACCATGGTTTCTTAAGAAGTTAATGTTACAGGAAGCTGGGTGAAGGCTATATGGGAACTTTCTGTACTATCTTTATTAATCTTCTGAAAGTTTAAAATTATTTTAAAAGGGTTAAAAACTTATTAGTTATAAAAAAGTAAAGTTTTTTGGAAATATAAATAAGGCAGACTCAACAGTTTAAGAGAAAATATGCAAATAAACAGAAAATGGGCAAATGATACACAGAATGAAAAGATGATAGAAATGTTGAAAAACAAGATTGTGATTATTATCTAACAAACTTTTAAGAACTAAAGGAAATGGATAAAAAAGGATAAATTGATAAAATATAGGACAATAACATTAAAAATTATTCACTTCCCAGAAAAGCTTCAGGCCTACATAGTTTTGTATAGTAATTCTTCCAAACTTTTAAGGAACAGTTAGTTGTTAAATTTTTATAATACTTAAAACTAAAAAAGGAACAAAAACTGTCCAGTTCATTTTATATGATTTTGATTCCAAATCACAGGAGGACAATACAAAAAAATTAAAAAAGGAGTCCCATTTTTGCTATGCATGTAGATCCAAGAATCCTGAAGGAAATATTGTCTAAACAAATGTTAAAATATATTAAAATAAGCATACATCATGATCCAGTAGAGTACTTCTTAAGGATAAAAGGATGTTTTAACATCAGGAAATATAAAAATGAAAAAAACTATATGATTATTTTAATCAGTATAAAAAGGCATTCTATATAGTTCAAATGCCTAATTTTTTAACGGTAAACTGGAAATAGAAAGAAACTTTCTTAACCTGATAAAGCTTGTCCTTATCAACATTGTACATAAAAAAAGAAAATGTTTCATTAAAATGTTTCCTTTCAGTCAAGAATGCTTACCATCCATCATGCTGTTTTACATAGTACTGAAAGTTAGGACTAATTCTATGTATAAAAAAAGAGATGTAAATATTAGAAGAGACTAAACTGTTATTATTTGTAGACAATTTATCCAGCACTAAAATTAACAAATATGAGAACAATTTAGAAAGTTCAGCAAGGTCGATGGATACCAGATCAACATACAAAAATCGATAGCATTTCTCTACACCAACAATCTCCAACAAAAATTATAACTAAAAAGATGTCACTTTAAATAGCAACAAAACCCATAAATTCTCTACTAGTTAATTAAGAATATACAAAACCTCTATGGAAAACTTTTGAAACTCTAAATGTCCTTCATTTATTATGAAGGACATAATAAATGATCTGAATAAATGGAGCGATATCTCATGCTCTAAAAGGGAATAATTTACTATATTTAAAATATCAATTCTCATCAAATGAGGCTACAAATTTAATGCAGAACTAAACAAATTCTATATGGGCTTTTAAGAAACTTGACAGCTCATTTTAAGTAGAATAATAAAAGTCATCTGTGACAAAGAAGGGACAAGAGGTAGGCCCTGCCCAAACAAACACTAAGACATACTACCCAACCATGGCAATAAATCATAACAGTATTGACAGGAAAACAGACAAGGGAAGGATGGGAACAAATAGAAGGCTCAGAGACATACATGTGCATACAATGCACTTATGGGTATGATAAAAGACAACAGTTTGGGGAACATGGCTCATTAAATGGATAAAAATAATAACTGGATCTCTCTCCATTACCACATACAACTTGATGTTAAACACCCAACTGTGGCAGGTAACACTTTATAGTAACTTGTAACATAAGAGAATATTTTTGTGACAAGGTACTGAGAAACTCAAATGAAATCCAAAAGTATAAGTAAACTGTAAGGCAAAATTTTGATTTAATAAAATTCCCTTTTCATGGGAAGAGAGCATGGACAAATTCAACTGAAAGATGGCACACTGGATATCTAAAATTGAGAAGGAAATACTATCTAGAATAGGGTCCCCAACCTCTGGGCTACAGTTCGGTACCAGTCCAGGCCTGTTAGGAACTGGGCCGCACAGCAGGAGGTGAGCTTGAATATAATGCATTTGAATCATCCCAACACCATCCTTCCAACACTGGTCTGTGGAAAAATTGTTATCCATGAAACTGGTTCCTGGCGCCAAAAAGGTTGGGGGACCACTGATCTGGAACACACCAGGATCTCTTGCCATATAACAGAACTATAGGAATCATAATAGGAAATGGACAAAGGATATAAACAAGGAGGTTACAGAAAATAAACACAACAGACTTACAAGCACATGAAGAGGTGCGTAAGCTCCTTAGTGAATAGAGAAATGCAAATTAAAACAATTGTGAGATATCACTGTACATTAGTCCCCCTTATCCACAGTTTCACTTTATGTGGTTTTGGTTTCCCACAGTCAACCATGGTATGGAAATATTAAATGGAAATTCCAGAAATAATTCATAAGTTTTAAATTGTACATCATTCTAAGTAGTATGATGAAATTGGTGCTGTCCCACTCTCTCCCTCCCAGGATGTGAATCATTCCTTTGTCCAGAGTATCCACGCTCTGTAGGCTGCCTGCCTATTAGTCACTTAGTGGCCATCTCAGGTATCAGATTGACTGACACAGTATTGTTGTGCTTGTATTCAGGTAACCCTTATTTTACTTAATTATGTCTCACTTCATCTCATCACATAGGTGTTTTATCATTTCACATCATCCCAAGAAGAAAAGTAAGTACTATACATAAGATGTTTTGAGAGAGAGAGAGACCACATTCATATTACTTTTTATTACAATATATTGTTGTAATTGTTTTATTTTATTATTAGTTATTGCTGTTAATCTCTTACTCTGCTTAATTTATAAGTTAAACTATCATAGGTATGTATGTATAGGAAAAATAGAATATATAAGGTTCAGCACCATCTGAGGTTTCAGGCATCCACTGGGGGTCTTGGAATATATTCCCTTAAAACAAGGGGAGACTACTATACATGCATTAAATTGGCAAAAAAAATTGAAAGCTGTCTAATGCCAAGTGTTGGCGGGAGTATGAGGCTATATGGCCTTTATGCCTTGCTGGTGGGTGTGTGGGCTGATGCAGCCTGTCTAGAGAGCAATCTTTCAATATTTAATAAAATTATACTTACTCCTCCCTATAACTCAGAAATCTTGCTCTGGAGTTTATCTTTCAAAGAAATTCTCACTCAAGTCCATAAAGGAGCATATAAGCTTACCCCAGTGTTATTGCAATGGCAGGCAATTGAAGACAGTCTGGGGGCCCATCCCTGGGCCTGGACAGTTTCTACACCTATGCAGAAGTAGAATACTTTGAGCAATAGAGAAGTGGCCTAGTTGTATATGTAGCAACATGAAAAGCTTTTAAAACAGAGTTGTGTGACTAAAAAGTGAGCGAAATAATGAAATATGTAACAATTATATGATTAAAATTATTTGCACACAAATAACATATAAACATGGGTGGGATCAAGGAAGTGAAAAGAAACTTTTTAAAAGGAGAAGATGAATGATTTCCTGTCTGTTGCCATCCAACTGTAGAAAAGTCTAGATTCATATTTCAGTGACATAAATCATCTTTGAGTAACTTCCTTTCTTAGGGCCAATCATCCTCAGAAAACATTGTTTACAAAAACACCCAGCATCTCTATCATTTAGCTCAAGATCATAACTATAAATGCAAGAGAACCAAGAACACAATATGATCCCCTCTAGAACATCTAGAAGAATTTGACAACAGTCTGTCGTAAAGCAAGAAAATGTTCTCCTCCCCCTCACTACTTTGCTGCAGACATGTGCAGAGAAGCTTGCCAAAACTTTACATAGTGACGAATGTCTTCCATCTGTCTGGCTTCTTGTTCTTGAAAGGATTTTCAGAAATCAGGTCACACCTTCTTTGGGAAGATCTGTACATTTTATGTGGGGGAAAAATAACTCAAATTTGATGTTTTTAAAAAAGAGATTTAATAAATATAAAATGAAGTAAGACCCATCAGAAGGGATATCTATTCCCATCCACAAACAAAATCTTTGTATTCTGGAACTCTTGAAGGTGATACTTTTTCAAAGTTAAGTGCAGCACATCTCTTAAAATTACTAGGGTTCAGGGTTTGATAATAAATGATTGTTTTCCTGAAAAATATATTTTGAATCAGCCACTTTTGCAGTGGTAGCTGATTTCATGTCTCATTTTGGTTTATTTCACTGGAATAATTCTGAGCTATATTTTATTTTAAATTTAAATAACAAGAGGACATTTATCAAACATATCCCTGGTGTTCCTTGTATCACCTCTTTGAATATGATCATTTCTGAATGGGGTGAAACAATCCCTTGTCAGGGAACCCAATAGAAAGAGACCACCTGTATGGATTCATCTTATTCAAATTAACAATCCTATAAAAAAAGAAAGTGTTTTTCTCATTTTATAGAGGAAGAAAATAAGGCTAAGAGAAGTTATATAATATGCCCAATGTCATAATTTTTAATTGCTCAGGAAGAAAAAATAAATAAGTATAGTCTGTCAGACAAAATAAATGTCTAATATGAACACTGTAATCTGTTTTAAAATATATAATAATGATCTCATACTTTGAGTTTCCTAGTGATTTAATTAAACATGTCATTTATATTAGTGTCTGGCTACAATATCTAAGTGAAAATATAGCTCTTTTTAATCTTAAATTATTAAATTTCTCTTTTTTTCCTGTTGGTTTATTCATAGAGTAGCTCTTCACTTCTGATTTGCCAGCTGAGAATCTGTAGCTTTTTAAAAATTCTAAATGACTTTTCCCTAGACCCTAATATTTTATACAATAAAAACAAGTCAGCTATTCATAATAATTTTTCAGAGAAAGATATATAGCTTGTGCCAATGGACACTTCTGATCCAAAAATAATAACAATAAGGCCATAAAGTAAATAAAAAATGTTCACAATTGGAATTTAAAATAAGGAGCTTTGGTTAGATACCCAAAATGAGAACTAAATGTAGGGTTTATTAGTATACTTTGAACTCTATGTTTTAAGTTATCATTTATTAGGTGCTCATTATGTGTCAAACATTATGCTAAATACCCTTAAAAAATCCTCATTGAAACTGTATGTGACTGATATTCTCCTCAATTTATATTGCAACTATATATGGTCCTTCTCATTCTCCCTAAGTAATAATTAAGAAATTTGGTATACAAAGAGGTAAAATGGTTTGCCTAAGGGTACACACTGGATAAGTAAAAGAGCTGAATATGTCCATATCATGTACAGGTATGAAGACTGGTCAAAAGACCTTGGTTCAAGTTACTGTTCAAACTGATGAGTTAAGCATATGTCTCTACCTCATTGCTCCACATTCAACTGTAATGGCTGTAAGTAAGTGCAAGAATGAATAGTAGTTGACCAAAGAGTTGACACAATTCTTTGGGATCATATTGATGATAAGTCAGTGTGGTGGCAGCTAAGTGCAGGTCATGTTCCGGAGAAGGTAGGGACAGAGGTGGAAACCACTCTTCCAGTAGAGTTTCCAGAAAGATTTTAAGCTCAAAGTAAATTCATTTCAAAGTGGATGTACAAACTGAGGACTTCCTTCTGAGCAGGTATACAAGTTGGCACATCCTCTCCTTGTGTGAAATGATGGCATTTATTCCCAAACTAAAAATCAAGCACTATTCTGCATAGAGATTGAAAGAGATACCTGAGAAGAAATAAAACTTTAGAACAGTTACTAGGTCTCACAGAGGAAAGGTCTAGGATGGGCCAGAGATTGCCAACTTTCTTTCCAAGCATCCAAAAGTGAATGAAGCCTGACAGTCAAGGGAGAGGTCTACCGAGGAACTAGGCCTAGACATCTGGCACAAGAATGCACGTTATTTAGCTATATAAATTAACCTAGTCCTTTGATGAGTAAGGATCACACTTGAGGTGAACTGATAGTATAAAAGAGAAGGAACTGCCCTGGCTGGTGTAGCTCAGTGGGTTGGGCGCGGGCTGCGAACCAGAGGGTCGCCAGTTCGATTCCCAGTCGGGGCACGTGCCTGGGTTGCAGGCCGGGTCCCCAGTGGGGGCCACGTGAGATGCAACCACACATTGATGCTTCTCCCCATCTCTTTCTCTCTCCCTTCCCTTCTGTCTAAAAATAAAAATAAAAATAAAATCTTTAAAAAAAATAAATAAAAGAGAAGGAACTGTATGAACAAACAAAATAACTGAACCTGGAAAAGGGAACAATAATTCAGGGATCAAATGATAATTTAATAGGTATTTTAATTAATATTCTCAAAGAGCTTTAAGAAAATGAACATACAATTCTGAAAAGGAAACAATTAGAGCAGGAGAAAGAGTTCATGGAAATTAAAAGAGATTGACAAATAAAAACTAAATTAATTCTTTAAAAGGAAGGAAAAATGAGAAAATCTCCTGAAAGGCAAAGTAAAAAGAGAGAGATGGAAAATGCAAGAAAAGTTAAGAAATACAGAGATCAGTCCAGGAAAGCTGAATACCTAGTTGTAGGTGTTCCAGAAAGAGAAAACAGGAGGAAATAATTTTAAGCAGCCATAAAAGGAAATTCCTGAGTGGAGAAGTCTAAAAGAGCAAACTAAGTGGTAAGATTGATGAATAAAAAGAATTGCATCTAACCACATCACCATGAATATCCAGAACCCCAAGGACAAAGAAAATATCTTAAAAGTTTCCATGAAGAGAAAAGATTACGTGCAAAGATATAGTAAATCAGATTAACATCTATTTTTTTTTTACCAGCAACAATGAATGCTAAAAAACAATATACCATCTTCAAAATTCTGATTAACACATACATTGTATGTTATAAATATTGCATACTGTGTTTGTACAATTAAGTAAGGCAGAGAAAAGAAAATCATAAGGAAGGGAAAATACACTTATAGTATTTATTGAAAAAAAAATCACATGTAAGTAGACCAATGCAGTTCAAACCGGTGTTGTTCAAGCATCAACTGTAGATGTATCCAGTGACTGCTTTGAAGCACTGTAATATCCTTTGGGGAAAATGTCAGTCTTGGTTGCTATACTAAGTTTGATGTTGCAGGAAGGGTGAGGGGTGGGGAACCTGTGAAAGACTTTTAGCCAAGAGGATTAATCCTTCCCAAACTGAAAAAGTATTTCATAGAATAGCCTATCCATTTAAATATTTTTATAGGTCAAGTTTTTTCCTGTAGGAAGAAAGGTTGGATGAGTAAATGCCCAACCAAAGTAGAAATTACACATAGAAAAATAATTTACTAGAAGCTGAGAAGCAAATAAGGCTAAAAACCAGCAAAACCAGCCCCAATATATGTGCTATTTCTGTTCTGGGTAAAAGCTCAATAATGTTGTTGGCCACAAACTCTCCCTAGCACTAGTGAGCTGCCTATTTAACACAGTGGCTGTGAAACTGCCGAAGTTATCATAATTCCAATGTACCATTTTAATAATCTTGCTTAAATAACTCAGTGAATGCCAATCCAGAACTGCAGAGGAAACAAACAAGGCCCTAACGGTTCTATACCAACCAGGTGAGAATAACATCAATAGCATACTTCTCAGCATCCCAGTATGTTACACTATAATCATAAAACACAGTGCATGTCAGAAAAGGGTAGCCTTAAAGCCTGAACAGTGAACAACAAACTACTGCTTTTCTAAAGCTGACAGTAAAATTTAACTTATCCGGCAGTTGAAACTATAAAATCAGTCTAGTTAGGGCACCAGTCCCTCTCCAGAGGGTAGGCATATACTCTTGTTATTTATTTAGCAGTCTTAGAAATCCCATTTCTGTTTTCAAATGCTTATTCCAGAAAAATGGCAAGTAATGCTGTAGCACTGCTGTACCACAATAAATAGTGCATTTTTGAAATTTTAAGGCCAACTACAGAGGGAAATTAAAATAGGTTGTTATTATTAAGAGGAAGTAAGGTGCTCTAAAATGTTTAAACATTGATTATCTTGAGGGAAATAACACAGGTATACTGAGTTCCTTGCTTTAGAAACCTGTGAAACAGCTTTATGTTGACTTGAAGTGAATTCAGAGGATCTTTTAAAATCTGGAAACTCAGATCATGCTTATTCTTACTTTGAAATGGAATTCACATTTCAGAATGTGTGTGTGAGTGTGTGTGTGTGTTCAACCAAGTGTACATTGAGAATGCTTTCCATAAATGTTCTATGAATAAATGATGAAGGTAAAGTCAAACACTGGACATGTATAACATGACCTGAATTTAAACAAGCATACATTAACAGATCTCAGCATTATAATCAAAAACAGTAAAACTTCAAAATTAAAATGACACATTTCCTGATTACTGTTCCTGATATTTCATTGTTGATGTACAAAAATGCCTTTGATTTCTGAATATTGACTCTGTATCCCACTGTTTTGCCAAATTCACTTGTTAGGTCATGTAGTTTTTTGGTGGCGTCCATAAGATTTTCTATGTATACTATCATGTCTTTTTTTTTCTTGTCTGATCACTGTGGCTAGGATTCCAATATTATGTTGAATAGGAGTGGTGAAAGTATATATCCTTGTCTTGTTCTTGATCTTAGTGGGGAAGCTTTAAGTTTTTGCCTTTGAGTATGATATTGGCTGCAGGTCTCTTGGATATGGCGTTATTATGTTGAGGAATGGTCCCTCTACTCCCACTGTTCTGAGTGTTTTTGTCATACATGGGTACTGTACCATATCAAGTGCTTTTTCTGCATATATTGATATGATTGTGTGATTTTTGTCTTTAGTTTTGTTTATGTGATGTATTACATTTATTGATTCGCAAATATTGTACCATCCTTGCATCTCTGGGATGAATCCCATTTGATCATATTGTATGATCTTTTTAATGTATTGCTGGATGCGGTTTGCCAATATTTTGCTGAGGATCTTAGTATCCATGTTCATCAGAGAGATGCAAATTAAAACCACAGTGAGATACCACTTCACACCAATGAGAATGGCCATCATAAATAAATCAACAAACAATAATTGTTGGAGGGGATGTGGAGAAAAGGGAACCCTAGTACACTGTTGGTGGGAAGGCAAATTGATGCAGCCACTGTGGAAAACATATGGAATTTCCTCAGAAAACTAAAAATGAAACTGTCTTTTGACCCAGTAATTCCACTGCTGGGATTTTGTCATAAGAACACTGAAACACCAATTCAAAAGAAACTATGCACCCCAATGCTCATAGCAGCACAATTTACAGTAGCCAAGTGCTGGAAGCAACCTAAGTGCCTATCAGTAAATGAATGGATCAAAAAACTATGGTACATTTACACAATGGAATACTACACAGCAGAAAGAAAGAAGGGGCGCCTACCCTTTGTGACAGCATGGATAGAACTGGAGAGCATTATGCTAAGTGAAATAAGCTAGGCGGTGAGGGTCAAATATTATATGATCTCACCTTTAAGTGGAACCTAATCAACACAACAAACAAGCCCAAAATATAACCAGAGACATTGAAATTAAGAACAATCTGACAGTAACCAGAGGAGAGGTAGGAGGGGATTATAGGGGGTAAAGGATGAAATGTTTTCAGGAACAGCTATAAGGACACATGGACAAAACCAAGGGGGGTGTGGAAGCAGGGGAGGGAGGTAGGGGTGGCTGGATTGGGGTGAGAAGTGAGGGGTAAATGCAGACAACTGTACTTGAACAACAATAAAATAATTAAACAAAAACATTTGATTGTGTGCATAATCATAGACTTTTAGGATTGTAAGGAGCCCTACGGGTCACCTAGTCCAGCCCCCTCAATTTACAGATGAGGAAACTGAGGATTAAAAAGGCAACTGCTGCCCATGGTAACACTGAAAGTAAAGAATGCGGTCCAGGCTAGTGCCAACATCCATCACTATGGCCAGTATTTCCACCAGCACCCACAGTCATTACAAGCCTTCACAATGATTAGGAATGAAACTAAATCATCTTTTAAATAATAAATTACTATAAATACAGCTAAACTAAGAATACCATTGAAGATAGTATTTGGGAAGACAGAAGCTACAATACAGAATATTTACTGAACTTTTTATGTAATCAGAATTCTTCATTTAGTTTTTAGGAAATACCAAAGGAGAAACAGTTTGCTATTCAGTTGAGAGATGAAATAATTGAGACTCAAAAGCCTCAACAGCAGAAGGCATCTAAAAACCCATTGACCTACAACCCAGGTAAAAGCTTGGTGTTGTTCCTACAGGTGACTTCTTCACCACTACCATGACCCACAAGAGAGAGACATGGGATACGTTTGGCCTAAAGTAAGATGGCCATTTCTTTTATACTGTACAAATTGCCCTGTTTTATTAAAAGCCGAGATCTGTATTGGAATCGGTGTTGGAGGTATATAGTTGTATGCATGTGAAGGAAAGAAAGTGAAGTGACCCCCTCAGGAGTCAGCATATCAGTGACTCCTGATGTTCACTATGTTAGTTTCTAAAAGGGGGTTTCCACAGCACTGTGACATTTCCTTTATTCCCCTGTAGTCTTTTTTTTACCAAACAGCAGGTCTGGCATTCATTTGGTTTCCTCTTCTTCTGCATGTTACTCCCCTAGCAATATCATTTTCACAACTTAACTGTGCTGGTGTGTATCAGCCATGTTTCCAGAGCTTACTTGTTGACCATTTGGATAAGCCACGTAAGAATTCACAGAACAAAGAATTATAAAGGTGTTTGAATATCATCAAGTTCATTCCCACATTTTAATTATGCAGAAACATTTCCAGAAAAGTAACACAGACAATAAGAGACAAAACTGGGACTTGGAACAAAATTCTGACTTAAGCTAATGTTTTTCTGACTATACAACATATTTGCTTTTACGATTGGCCTAGAAAGAATAAGTGTATATCACTTATTTGGGCCCAATACATTAATCGTTTCAAGCTGTTACCATATTATATTTTTGAATAACAAGATGAAAACAAAATTGCTAGGACATAGCAGCATAGGATAGTAGAAAGATAATGCAAATTCACTAATTTAGCTAAACTAAATTTGATTTAGGGTTTCTAATTTACTAGCTGTGTTATTTCAGTCAGGTTGCTCAACTTTTCTGAAGTTGTAACTACCTGAGAGTCCTAAAAATTAAATGTAGTGGTACATATAAAACATCTAACATATAGTAGGTGCTCAATATATAATGGTTTCCATTATTTCTAACCTACCACTAAAGAATTGTGCCACTCTGGCAAATTTCTTTAGCCATTTGGGTCTCAGTTTCTTCCTCTCTAAAAGGAGATGATGGAAAAAAAATGATGAATTCCAAAGTCCCTTTCAGTTCATCAAGAAACAAGTAATTCCCAAAAGTTCCTTCACGTTAATTTAAATTCAACAGATACCTAAATACCTTACATCCATCCTAGGCACTGCACAGTTTCAACTACCACCAGGAAAAGTATCTATGATTTCAGCAGAATGGGACCAACTGCATAGAGTACTTTAAATTCCACAAAGAAAAATTACTATTCAAAACCAAAGTACTTAACTTCAATGAAAACTCTACAAGGACATCACACACCTAATGTAATAAATAAAAATAATTTAAGATACACCTTAAATTATTACTCTGCTTTTTTCTAGGGTCGAAGATGAGAATCAAAATATTTATGCTGTAGGACTGTAGCAAAAGACTCAAGAGACATTTAGAACAACTAATAATTATTTAGCATTTTTCGGAAAGAAGGAAACAAACGATAAACTTCCCATGAGAGTGTTATGATAGACTTTAAAATTTAAGATACTTGTGTCATTCTGAAATAGAGGGGAATATAATTTCTAAGAGGTGTTTTACAGTGATAAACACTAATGTAAGAAGGTAGTTGACCATGTTCTCACATTACTTTTTAATTTTGTGTTTTGTATTTACATTCTCTAAAAATAAAATATGATATAATTTAAATGACTGAATCTTGTAGGCAAAATGTGGGGAATTAGTAACTGATTTTAAATGAAATTTTTAACTGTAAAGTTTTTCCTCTTTTTCCATCAGGAATTCATAATCAATGGATTTTTTCATTACACATAAGGTTTTTTACAAATAACACTCTATAGGTTTAAAATATATTTAAAGTCATGGTTAGAGCTCCTAATTATGGTTTCCCAAAAACTGATCTGAGGTTTACCCTGTTCCCATATCTGTACGACATTATTTACCTACATTTTAGAATATTAGATTACACATCTTAGATGATAAAATGTTATCAACAAAAAACTTTTGCCTTTTGTAAGTATGAAAAGACAAAAAAAAAAAAGGCCCAGTTAAGTATTATCTCAAATGTGTGAAATAAAATAATATAAACTCAACAGCTGTGTTCTATGGGTTAATTTTTGTCCTAAAAGATGATGAAGAGTACACTCTGTCCCCCGGCATACTTTGTGTGCAAAGGTCCAGAGAGCCACAGAAATATGATGTAGGTGTATACATATCAATCACTGTGTGACCAGAGGCAGACGGTTTGGATCCTTTTTCTTGGACAAGTCACTTCACCTTCCTAGTTCTGTCTCTTTATCTATGAAACAACAGGAGGAAACACCTGATGATCTCTTTTTCTTCAGCTGCTATAATTAACATCTGTGTGTACCTTCAGTACAGCATTAGAGGGTCAGAACATGGGGTAAAAGCGCTCACATGCGATCACATGAAAGCACTATTCTGCTCTTCATGCATGCTACCAGGACGAGGCACTTCTACAGAGAGCCAGACACTAAATGGCCTGGCTTCACGCCTTGGCTGAAAACACCATCCATGACTGTGAAAGCACCTAAAGAAGAAACTGGTTTCTGAATGCAGTCCAAAGAATAGGTAGGGGGCGGTGAGCCCTCACAACCTCAGACGCTTTTATCTTGCCTGGCAGAGGCACTGAGTTCATTTAGGCAACATATGCCTTCTGACCCTTAAGAGAAATAATTCTGAAAATGAATGGTTCTCATCTCCAGTCCCATGTCTGACACTTGAAAATACATAGATTTTTATGTAGCAACTGCATTACATGCAACAATCCTAGGACACCTTTGTAAAACAGAGTTTAGCATAGTGGTTAAAGGTATGAAATGAGCTCAGATCCTGGCTCTACTAAACTGCTGTGTAATCTTGGAAAAGAAATGTAATCTCCCTGTACTTCAGAGTTTTTTATCTGTAAAATAAGGAAACTAATAAAACCTAACTCATAGGGATGTTGTGTTAAATAAGATGTAATACATGCAAAGCCATTAGCAGAGGGTCTAACAAAGTAAATGTTGAAAAGAAGGAAGGGAGGGAGGAGGGAAGGAAGAAAAAAGGAAGGGAGGAAGGAAAGATGGAAGGGAAGGACAATTGATCCTGGGATCAGGAAACCCTTTTTTGAGTTTATCTGAAGGTCACAAACAACTTGCTGTCAATGAATGACATCTATTGAGTTTTCTCCCTTCTGAGAAAACAATATGACAAAGACTCAAAGCTGGGATCAGCTGTTACTAATAGGATTCTGCAGAATTCAGGAGGAAAAAAATTATCCGGAAAGTGGGAAAGAGTTACTCTAGTTTAAGACAAGATCTTTAAAAGAGATAGAACACACACACACACACAAACACTTAATATGGTCATACAGAACCAGAGAAAGAGGGTTTTTTTTTTTTTATTTATGTCTTCTCAGGTGTTGCCAGCATTAAAAGCTACAGAATTTTATAACTGGATGGCTCCCTAGAGATCATCTAGTTGAACTCCCTGACTTGATAGACAAGTAGCTGAGGCCCAGAAAGTTTAAGAAACTCACTTGAGGGCATTCAGCAGTAAACGGCAGTACCAAGACAAACTTTCGGACTCCTCCGTTTGCCCACCCAGTCCTCAGCCTGGTATCTTTCAGCATCCTGCCCTTGCTGTTCCAAACAAAGTATTAAGACACTGGCACCCACACATACACAGGCTTCTCACTTTTGCTCAGGTTCTCAAAAAGTACAGAAGCAAACTCCAACCCCTACCCACCCCAGACCTTTCCAGGGCCTCAGATGTGGAAGTTCAGGAGGACGCTGGTCCAGCTCTGGACCTCTTTGGAGTTTCTGTTATCTCTCTATGTTCTTTCCTCACATCAACTCTTAAGATGTGAGAAACTTCTAGAAGTTTCTTACGACACAGATCAGGCACTTCCCAGGGCAGAAGTTACCACCTGTTAATTTACAAATTCTCATCTTTCCACAAATGCTATACATAATAAATTTCCTCCGAGCTCCCTGAGTGAGATCAGTCAGAACAAGTCCCTCCCTCACTCCCTCCCTAAAATAACTCAACCAGGTATCTTTATAAAATGCATGAGAACATGGAGGGCTGGGGAGCCCTTGGGTATGCCTGACAGAGGGGACCGAGGAAGGGAGGGAAATGGATAGAGGGAACTGACCAAATTGCAAAGTGTGGATCCTGGAGACAGCTGTGCTGTTGCGACTGACTCACTG
>PVJI01003535.1:55504-78621 GCA_004026765.1 Micronycteris hirsuta
GGGGGCGGCGCACAGCCCGAGCTCTCCAGGTCCGTAGCATCATCCCTGCCTGGGAACTCCCCACGACTCAATGTTCTCCCAAGGATTGAGGAGAAGCTTAGGGCACCAGAGGTTTTTCTCAGATCCACCAAGTGCTCTCCCCACTCCCCTAGCCCCTTGCAGGGAAACTGACTGACCCAGGAGAAGCTTTTCGCTGAGGGTCTGAGACTGACAAACTGGGGTGCTTCTTGTCCCGAAGCACATGAGCCCGCGTGAGGTGTCCCTCAGCCTCGGTCCCTGCTGGGAGGGTGGGAGGCATCTGTGTCACATCCGAGGGTTCCTTCCCACACGCGCGCCCACCCCCGAAACCGGAAGGAAGCTTTCCGTCTGCCTTTTTTCCGCTCCCTACCTGAATTCCGGGACCAAGTTAGGCTGCAGCCCGTAGAAAGCGGCGGAGAGAGTGACCAGCCACCCGGGCTTGTAACTCCCGTTCTCGCACTCCAGATAAGGCGGAGACCACTTGACGTGGCTCTTGTCCCCGCCAAACCCGTCCCTGCGCCTCCAGCTGTGGCCCAGGCCCCGGGGCCCCTGGTTGGAGCCGCGGCGATGTACGTGGGTCCGCCACTTGCGCCGCAGGCCGTGGAACCACTCCGTCTCCAGTGTGGCGTTGGCCAGGTGGTGCGCCGAGGACGACAGGTCCTGAAGCAGGATGCGGCTCTCCTCGCGCGTGGCCTGGAGGAAGACCTGCGGGGCGGACGCGGACAGCGACTCGGTGCTGAAGGTGATGGCCGCCCGGGAGATGCTGGGCTCGCCCTCCAGCAGACTCCGCACCAGTGCCTGGTACCACTCCAGGTCGTCCTCCAAGTTCTGCTCTCGTGACTTATTGCTCTGCAGCATCATGTTGAGGAAGTTGGTAGCGTGTGTCAGCGTGTCCAGTGCCCCGTGCAAGGAGGGATGGGAGCTGGCTAGGGCTGGCGACTTCCCCGGCAGGCCCGCCAACTCATAGCGGCCGGAGCAGTTGGCTCGCTTCAGCTGGTGGGAGTCCCCAGTGAGGAGGTAAGAGGCCACGTCCGTGGGCACCTCCTCGGCGAGTTTCTGCGCCAAGATGGTGCCGTCGGTGGAGCGGCTCCAGGGAGCCGAGGGGTCCGAGACAGAAGCTCCAGCCGGCTGCTGGGCGTGCTGCTTCCCCCGCAGGGTCCTCTCTCGAGGGGAACCCGGGCGTCCCGCGGGGTCGCGGCTGGCGCCAACAGCTCCCAGTCCCAGATGAGTGAGCAGGAGGCAGAAGAGTAGGGGATAAGCCATGGCTCCCATCTGCCTCTCGGAGGAGAGGAGGTAACGGGAGGAGTCACTTTTTAAATTTTGGTCGTCAATTTATCAACAGTAAGAAAGACTTTTACTAGGAGTCTTCCCCCTTCTCCAGTTGGCACCCAGTCGAGAAGGACTTTAAAATAAGAATGCCTCCTAATCTTACTGTGGCTAAGCTACCGTCACAGGAAATCGAATCACCTGTGGCAACGCCGGCTGCAGCCGCTCCACGATGGGTCGGCTGGAAATTACGCACCTCACAGCCTTGAGCCGAACAGGTTACCTCCCCTCTGGCTTCTGGCAGCTATAGTTAGCCTGCTTACGTCTTTCTGCTCGGCAGCTTCCACCGCCGCTCTCATTGAGGTGTGTTCAAGAGCTGCTGGGGCTGCTGCCGCCCTGCCGCCGCAAACGCTGCTCCATCAGCTCACCCGCGGCAGGTCGTTCCCGCCTCCCAGCTCTGGCTCCTCCCCTCGTTCTCTCCGCCCGGAGGCGCGGAGCGCGCTCACCCAGACCCGCGCCGGGAGCGCAGAAGCCAGTCCCACCGAGCGAAGATTTCTGTTAAGGCGATTGACTCTCTGGGGTCCAGAGGGCCAGGCAACTGGTTAATTGGAGCTTTGGGTTTGGCCACAAACCACACTCCTGCCGCTCCCTGCTCTCGGGAGGAAAGCCTGTTTAAAGCGGCAGCTTGGCCGCAACCAAACCCTTGTAGGGCGGCATCAAGTCCATCTTGTTCGCCGTTTGGTCGGCTCCAGTGTCAATTAGCCGACTGCCACTTGCGGGGAGTGGGGCGGGAGCTGTCCAGTGCTGAACCCGAGGCGGCACAGAGGAGGCGCAGAAGGAGGCGGTGGTGGCGCGAGAGGCAGCAGCGCAGAGTGCTTTCACCCACTCGCGTTCCCCGATGACTCTGAAACCTGAGGGGGTTGGAGGAGGTGGGCGGGAGTGAGGGGAGAAGCAGAGCTTTTGTGGCTCAGAAGGAAGGAAACTTGTACGTACTGAGGAGGAGGGTGTTGGCGTCTTGCATGTTTAGTTCAATCAGCCTTTTTGCCTGAAAAAGAGGGAGAAAGGAGTTTTCATTTCTGACTTAAATCGGAGGGGAGGGACGTAGGATGGAGACGTGTCCTCCCGAGCATCTGCTCATTTTTGGCAAATCATCAAATCCTCCTCCTTGTCGGTTGAAGAAATGATTAAAATCTACTTGCAGAGGTCTTAGCTATGAGGGAGTAATGGAGACATCTACTGGCTGAGCTTTAAGAAAAAATGTCATATTTAAAGAACCTGTGCTTGAAAGGAGGCCAGGATGAAATGGAACCCGTGAACGTGTGCAAGTGAAGATGTGGAAGGGAGAAAGCCTGTACAAGGGGCAGGACTAAGACTGTGAGAGAATGGGAGTGGGTGAGTGTGCATTGAGTAAGAAGGGAGGTCATCACTAGAGACTGGGAAGTCATTCCTGTAGACTGAGAAATCCCAGCAGAAGAAAGAAGAGATCAATAAGTATGTCAAGTTCCCTCCAAAGTTATTGGGAAATCCCTTAACAACATCTAATTGTTTTATTTGAAGCTTTAAGAATGCCTTCTGACATTCTGAAAATACTAATTAGTACTGGATTAGTAGTGTTTTTGCACCTCCACTTTCCATATGCATCTCTATTTTCAAATTCCCCAAGAAAGACAAACAGAAAATTCCAAATTCATTTCAAATACCAACTAATAAAAATGTCACCTGTAGTATTCTAAAACAGCATTGCTTAGATTAACTTTATCATTTTATTTTATTCTCGTCATTGAGAATAAATACCTAAGCACTGAAATGTAAGCTCCAAAGAGCAAAAGTTCGTCTGCCTTGGTCACTGTAGTATCTTGAGCATCTAGAACACAAAAAGATGTCTGGCACATAGTATTTTCTCACAAAATATTTGCTAAATTAATGAGTAAACTAGAAGATTGTGATGCTAAAGCTAATAATTTAAAAATCCATCTCCATACCTAAGATGAGAGTCTGTCTGATATGTCAATGATGAGGGCTTTTGGAATAAGACATAGCAACCAATTTTCTGAACTGCAGTGCATGGTCTCCAAGCAAGTTTTTATAGCTATGCAAAGACTGGCTATTAAATTTGTATTTACTTACAAGTAGATTTCATGTTCATATCCAACTTTCTGTTTAAATTTTGCTTTGTAGTGTATGCTCCCTTGCTGAGTAAAGGTCATCCCAGTTTAATGCTCTACCATAGCACATATAGTAATAATAACAGAAAGGAATTTCTGTTTGTTTAATATATCAAAATGTACAATACAATATAATTTCCATCTATTTTATCATCTAAAGATTGAAGTATAATTTTGTCATTAGCTGACTTCTTAGAAAATCTACATAACATTAACAACTCTTTAATTTTCTAGTATTACACTTAAAAAGTTTTATTAGCAGGTCCTTTTGTAAGTAATTCAATGACACAGCAAAATTGAAAGACCTGGGTTCTGGTCTTGGCATTGTTTTTAGCAAGATGTATGACCACTGGCAAGACATTTAAAGTTTCTGTGTCCTGGGGCACAAATTGTATCTGGGCCTCATGATTTGGCAGTAAGGGAGCACAGAAACAGCATCTGAGCCACTCTCCAGGAGTGTCTGTCCTTCCTCTAGTGCACATCTAGTAAGAAAAAAGCAGGCTATGAGAAGTTCTTGCAAGTTAGCGTTCTTTTCAGTGGATCACCTTCCGTCTACATTGCCAAACAAATGGGGTGAACTAATTGGATCTAGAACAGCACCGCCCAATAGAAATATAATGAGAGCCACAAATGTTATCTATATATATAATCTTAAATGTTCCCATAGCACATTTAAAAAGTAAAAAGAAAAATGTTTAATTAATTTTAATAATATATGTTATTAAGCTCAATATATCCAAAATATTATCTCCATGTGAAAGCAATTATTAGTGAGATATTTTACATTTTTATATTAAATATTTAAATTCAAATGTGAATTTTACACTGATAGCACTTACACATTTCAAGTGCTCAATAACCATTTGGGGCTAGATGTTACCATAGAGGGCAAGCTCTAAAAGATAGTGCATTGTGGTGTATAATGCTCCAGAAAGCTTAGGGCCATTTAAGATACGGCACCATGTTTCAAATGCTCTAGGAGGCCTGATCCATTTAATACATCTGGAGTCAAGGTAACTGAGTAGGTAGACCACCCTATGTCTATGTTAGTGTGCATCAGTAAAGGAGATAATCTGAAAGAGATTTGTATAAGGGACCAAGATTTATCACATACTCACACACTTCTAAGCAGACTACAAAGTTCAACACCAACTGAGGACAATGAGGACATATCACTCATTCAACAAATTTTGATTGAGCATCAGGCATTGTGGTTAGTTAACACTGGGACAAAATAGACACATCTACACAGTAAATGCATGAACCTTACAATCGAGTGGGTAGAAAGAGATAGTAAAAAGTTATTGTATAATTTAAAAAACTGCATATTGTGATAAGTACCATGAAGAAATAAATGCTGTAAAGTGATAAAGAGTTCATGGTATTGAGGAAAGGGGCTTTTTATGTAAAAGATAAAGGATAGAAAGATTTCTGTGACAAGGTAACAACTGAGCTGAGACATAAAGAATGAGGAGTAGTTAGATAGTAAATATAGTGAACAATTTAAGGGTGTGATGGAGAGAAACTTACACTTGATAGAGGGAATAAGTGTGTAAGTGCATTAAGACTACAAATATTCCATTCTTAGCAGGAAAGGGGATTGGAAGAAGGTAACTGCAATAAGCTGAAGTTCATACATAATATGAAAAGTACAAACAATTGAGACCAAAAGAAAATTATTTTATAAAATAATCAAATGATCCTAGCATGACTAATACTCCACTACCACCAAGTATGGGATTCTGATTTGTAAATGTAGATCAATATCCCTGTGTGACCTCAAAATTAAGAACAAAGTCATCTGAATGCTTATTGATAATGTGTAGGAATTTGGCTATCATATATACAAGATTTTAAGCCCTGTATGAAAAGGCCCAAATCTTTTTCATCACACCCTGAAAAGTCAATCTAATTGCTTCAGAACTATCAAATTTGCATTGATTAAAAAAGCAATATGCAGTGGAGTTATTAGTTGTCATTATGATTGATTTATCACTGTTATAAAAAATGTGATATTAGTATACCTGTAAGTAAGACAAACTAAAAGAGGTTAAAAATTGCTGAGACCAAATTTTATGTGAGCCGTGTAGGTACAGTTATTTTAAAGATTTACGTAAGTGCTGCTTTAAATCAACTAAAAAAGCAAGGATTAGGACAGTGGGATATGGTGAAAAGACACTGGATTTGCCATTGGGAGATTCACCTCTACTCTTGGCTCTGCCATTATTTACTCACGTGACTTTTGACAAATTTCTCAACCTCTTTGAGAACTTTGCTTCACTTGTAATGTAAGTGACGTATTAGATACATCGCAACTAGAACAGTTGCAGCTGAGTGATGAATAATGGTCCAGGTATATTTTTCAGGAACTCATTCTTGATAGTTATAGATTTACAAAGTAAATATTATTTTTAGAATAGTTAATGCTAGACCTCAGTGAACAAAGTGGCACAACTTCAATCAAGTTCTTGATAAAGCAAATAAAACTACAAATAGCATACTCTATCAATAAAATACAAAAGTAGAAATCCAGTTCTTATTGATAGTCTTACTGAGATTCAGGATTTCCCTAGACTTATGCTACCAGGTGCCTCACATGCCCATTTGCAAAATGAAGATCATAGTCTTCGTTATACCAGAGCGGTAGTTTTGAAATTTCTGGATTCAGAAGTATCATTAAAGAATTCTTATCATCCCTGTGGGTCTGGGTGGAACTTGAGAACCTGCATTTTAATAAGTGCCACAGGTGATTTTTGACACAAATAGAGCCCATGCTGATAAATACTGCCTTGAGCCATGGAAAATAACTCTAAGATAATAGAAGAGATCCCCTGATAAACACAAAGCCTTTTTATAAGTTGTAGATTATATGGAAGAAAAAAGAAAATAACACTTATAAAGACTATCATCACCATAACCATCATCATCATCATCATCATCATCATCATCATCTTCTAAACATTTCTCTAGCAATTACTATGGCCAGACATTGTTCTAGGGAATTTATACACTTTAGCTCATTTAGTCTGTCTTCACTACTGCACCATGAGTTTGGTGCTGTTACCATTTTACAGATGGGAAACAAACAAATTAAAATGAATTGCCCTGAGTAATATAGCCATCTGACTTCAAATGTCACAGTCTTAAGCACTATACCAGTGGTCCCAAACTTTGATACCATGAGATTCACCTGGAAAGTTTTTGTCAGAGCACAAATTAGTGGCTTTACCCCCCAAAGCGCTGACTCAGTAGGCCTGAAATAGGGCTTGAGAATTTACATTCATAACAAATTCCCAAGTGATACTGATACTGGTGGTCCAGGGACCTCCCTTTGAAAGCTACTGCTCAGTGTTGTGGTTTTCACCATTACAATCTGTCACTGCTGTATGCTTACATTTTCTGTATAGAGCAAGAGCAGAGCAGACTTTTGGGACACCTTTGGCAATCCAATATGGAGTCGCTGTCAGCCATGACAGTTATGTCAAGTACTATGTCAAGACTGAGGTAGTAGAGAGAAATGGAACACCCAAAACCACAAATCTGGACTCTTGGATAACAATTCTAACTGGACACTGATTTGAGTGGGAACTCCACCTATTATGAGCTGTAGGAACTGAGAGCTCTGATGGCCCAAGGCTCCAGCTTGGCTGTACCATGGTCATGCTCAGAGCCCTGCCAGACTTCCACTCACCAGATGCATGCTGCCACTGTAGCCACCTGGCTTGAGACCCCCAGTGACTGGGACTCCTTACCAGATGATTGCTCTGGTCACATCTATGGCATAAGCTCCCCTTCTCTATATGTAACCTGCATGTGAATCTACTGGCTTATTGGAAAGGTCTCCCTAATAAATATGGCATTGTGGAAAGACATAAGCATGAGCAACTCCTTTCAGGAACGCTCCCTTGCTCACCAAAATTTCCTATGTAAAATACATGCAAAAGGAGAAAGTCAACATTAATGGATGAAAATATGCCTGAAATCTTCTAAGGAAAAAAGAACTCTCTGGTTTGCTATTTCCAACTTAGAAAGCTTACCCAAAATGTTTATTTTTTTTTACCTAGCAGTTTATTCTTATCCGCCTCCAGTTTACCCTTAAAACTCACTCCCTGTTAGCATCACTCCATCTCTTTCTAGAGTTATTTCCTCTGCTTTTCACTGTGAAGTCATGACGTGGGGCTGTTCTTGCATTCCCAGTGAAATGCATTTTTTAGGTACTATTAAGAACAGAATCACTAGGGCTTTGACCCAAATTGGTAGTTTTCCCTAACTCCTCCCATGTCTCTGTAAACCTAGAAACACCAGAAAAACTTTCTGACCATAGAAAAGAAAACACTAGGGAATGGCATTTATGTAGAAAAATCCTAATTGTGCCAAGACAAAAAAACTTTCTTAACCACTTTCTATGTATTGTCCTGATATTCAGCAGTACAGGAAAGGACCAATATGGCATTTATGAAAAATCACACAAAATTAGAAAGCCCAACTATTTTCAGTACAAGCATTGATTCCCTTTCTCTTTAAGAAATAAGAACAGTCCTGACCGGTATGGCTCAGTTGGCTAGGTGTCAACCCTCAAAGCAAAAGGTCGATGGTTCAATTTGTGGTCAAGACACATGTCTGAGTTGCAGGCCAGGTCCCCCATTAGGGTGTGTGCAAGAGGCAACCGATCAATGTTTCTCTCACATTTTCATGTTTCTCTCGCACATCGATGTTTCTCTCCCTCTTTTTCTCCCTCCTTTCCTCTCTCTCTAAAAATAAATGAATAAAATCTTATTCAAAATTAAAGAACAATAAAAAATTTGAAACAAAATTTAGTGAAAGAGAGTCTTTATGGATAGGAAGAGATGTGAAATGGATAATTTTGTCTGTTCAGTTTCATCTGCTTCCCTTACTGGAGGGAAGTGCCTCACACAATATGTATCTGTATGTTGTTTTATAGTGTGTGATGCTGTTTTCATTAGCACATTACCTTGGACATAATGGGAGTTTACTTCATGACCAATTTAGGACTTGGCTCTTCATCTTAACCCAGGAGCTTTTGAAAGCTAGGAACTTCAAGTGCCAAGGACCAAGGCTACAATGCACATGTGGACACAGAAGAGATGCTTATTAATGACAATTCTTCATTGATAAAGAACAGAAACTTGTAAATCCAAAGAACTTATAATGAACATATTTAGAATAATATTAAGTTGCTTATAAAAAAAGTCTTTTAGATTTTATTTATTTATTTTTAGAGAGCATGGAAGGGAAGAAGAAAGAGAAAGAGAGAAATATCAATGTGCGAGAGATACATTGATTGGTTGCCTCTCACATGCCCCCAACTGGGGACCTGGCCCAAAACCCAGGCATGTGTCCTGACTGGGAATTAAAACGGGGATCTATTGGTTCACAGACTGATACTCAATCCACTGAGCCACACCACCCAGGGCAAAATTTTTTATGTTTTAAAAAAACATGAGGGAAATTATTCCAGTAATGTCGATATGTTGAAATTTCAGATATCACCTTAATATCAAGATTGCATGGAAAAATAAAACAAAGAAACATAACACTAAAATATATTTCAACAAAATACAATAGAAAAAAATTACTACACATATTCTGTTGGAAATACTTCCAGGAAAGGAAAGAATGAACCTAAGTGTGAGTTCAGGTACAAAACAGTTTTACAGATCTGTGACTTTTTTTAATAGTAATATTATGTATGCTGAGTTTTGTTTTTAATGTTTCCTTCAGACCCATGCTATCCCTAAGGGAAAAAAATGGAGGCAAAAGAATTTTAGATTTCCTGTTCAACCTCTGATCAATTGGTCTCTCCTTCTCTGCCTCTTCCTCCTTTGACATTCATCAAATGCTCAGTGACAAATACGCTCTAAGTGTGAATTGTCCCCAAAGAAAAGGAAGAGAGAACTTCTACACCTCTGAAGTAGTAATTGAAGTTTACTTAAAAGAGTCTTCTTTTGATTGCTTTTGGTGCTTGCATTTAAGTATATCTGATGCAGAAGCTTAAATCTTGTGACATATATAAATCACTTCTACTTGTCATTTTGATGTATTCTTTGGAATAAATAGTTTCTGGGAAAATTTTGCCTGATCCTTACCAACAGCTCCCTATTCAGACAAAGATAAATTTACAGAAGTTTTGGCACAAAAATATTTCAGCTCCTTTTGTTCACTATGTCAGCGAATGTTCTTCAATAATGGGGCTGACCTCAAGTATACATGGCCAGCACTTATCACAGTAGCTGGGGAGGAATGGGATAGTCAAGAACTCTCTAGAGAAATAATAAGTTCTTATATATTGCATAGAAAAAAGCGGAAACAGAAACCAGAGAACAGAAAGCTAAAAAGAGAAACAATTTGCAAGAATCTGCAGTATCCTAAGTATCAAATGTGATAAAAAAAATAGCTGCTTCAACTGTTTGTTTTTATATCTGAAATTAGGTATTTTAGAGTAAAAAAATTTTTCATTAAAACTCAATAAAGAAATAAAATAGTAAGAAAACTTTTCTGAATGTCAAAGTTGATTTAATGGAAATGGATTAACCAAGAACTAAAGAGAAGCTCTTTGCTTGAAGAATAATTTGGAAAGGAAGGGAAGAGACAGGAAGGAAAGAAATAACTATCAATTTTCATTACATCTATGGCTTTATCCCCAAATGAATGACCCTGGTGGACTATAGGACCCCTTTGTCCTTTGCAATTCACTGGGCTGACAAATCTGACAAAGTGTAAATGTTCCAATAGATGCCAACATATTACTCAGCAACACAGTCATCTTTTCTGACTGACTTCCCCAGTGGTCAGCAATCCATTTATGGAAAGTTTCAGTGCTCTGACAGGCCTCTGGAGGAGGTATTTGGGACCAGGGAGAGTTTTCAGTTCCTACCTTCAACCAGGTCTTTGTGATAATAACAAATGCTATTCATGCTCTGCTGAGCAGTCATCTTTGCCAGCAGTCCACTTCAGGCTGAAGTTTGATTTCACTGTAGGAAGGGGGTCAAGTCCTTTCTTCCATGCCCTATCAGTCTCTAAACTTCTGGGGTCCTGCAAATGTTCTAGGCCTCGACTGTGTCATCTCAAAGACTAGCTGACCCACTTTCCAGATAGAACCAACATCATCTTCTATCTGATGAATAGATCATGAACAGAAGGCTGAGGAAATGAGAAGCTGTGTGCCCACTGGGAGAGGAGTTAAGCTGCCAGCACGGGGCGCACAGCAAGATCACAGAGGCACAACATAATTCTCCAGAAGCAGCTTTGATTAGTGACAGAACAGCCTGCTTCCAGATAAAATTATCCTGGATTTTAGACACAAACAGTAATATTGAAATTATAAAACTTACCGCCAATTTAATCTGACATGTTTGATAATTAATGGCACCTGAAAACTAGATATAAAGAGTAAATAAATCATTCACACATTTGATAATATTAGCTATTTCTGGCATTCCCTCAGACAAAGATAGGAAAGAAAAAGAAAGTTTGTGAGCTTCTCTCCTTCCAGAAAGGCACAGGGCATTGTTTTAGTTCTCCTTCCTTAAAAGAGATTTACAGTGTGAAGTCAATGAAGAAGGTTGACTTCCCACAATACCTGGGTTAGAAAACTTTCTGTTAGTGCTCTTGGAAGAAGACAATAGCTAGAAACTTCAGAAAGGCTGATTTTAGTGTTCATTTAGAAGTCAAAAATATCAGGTCAGGTCTCTCTGATAATAGATAATCAGAGAAAAGCACTGCCTGGGGGCTTTCTTAAAAAACATAAACTGTGGAAGCAAGTTGCTGTTTAGTAAGAGACAGTGGGACGTACAGCTAGGTACATTAAGGAAGCCAGAGAAACAGCTCTATTTTCAGTACAACATAATAATGATTAGGTATTTTTGATCATCTTTTTACTACTTAAGTCATTATAAATCACAGAATAGCTCTTAAATATAACAGAGGATTTTAGACTTCAGACATTGATCATCAGTAAATTTGTCTCTAAACTTGGCCTGCAGGTCATGAAAAGAGTAGTTCTCAGAAAAAAATGTCTAGGAATATTAACAAATGACTTCTGAATTGGTGAGTTGTTAAAAATCAGGACAGAGCTTTCTGCAAACTATGATGTTGCTTTTGCCTTCAGCTTACTGGCTTTGTATTACGATGTCTGTTGGGGAAGCTGGGTTTCTCCCATCCTCTTACCCACCCCCTGTTAGGATGAAGGCAGATTTGGGACAAGGACCAGGAGAGAACTGAGACATGAACTATGGGGTAGATTTTTGAAGAGTGAAGAGAATTTTTAAAAATTTTTTCTGTACAACACACCCACACGAATTCCTTCTTTTTTAATTATTATTTTTCCTTATTTATACTTGTCATTTGAACAGCAGAAGTAAAAATATGAGCCGAAGATACTCCTCTCAGTGAGAGAAGTGCCTCCTCCCACATAAGATCCTCAGCAAAACAAATCAATTAAAACAGCCTCCAATCAAAACTCAAGAGGATTATATCTCTTAGCATAATGTTCTCCAGGTCTATTCATGCCATAGCAAAGGGTAAAATTTTCTTCTTTTCATGGCCAAGTAGTATTCCATTTTGTAAATGTACCATATAAGACAGTCAGAGAAACACAAGTACCATATGATTTCATTCATATGTGGAATCCAATAAACAAAATGAACTAACAAGAAACATAGAGAGAGACTCATAGAAAGAGAGCAGCTGACAGCTCAGGTGGGTGGGGGGCTGGGGGTGGAGGGATCAGCGAAAGAGAAAAAGGGCTCATGGACATGGACAACAGTGTAATGATTTGCTGGGTGGAGGTAGGGAGTGGAGGTGAAAGAGGGTATGGGGAGATTAATGGTAATGTAAAAAAATGCAATAAAAATAAACTATTGATGCTAGGAATGCAAGGTTGGTACAACATTTGCAAATCAATAAATGTGATTTACCACATTAAAAAAATGAAGGCTAAAAACCACATGATCATATCAATAGATGCATAAAAAGCATTCGATAAAATCCAGCACCCACTTATGATAAAAAAAAAAACTCTCAGGAAAGTGGGATTAGAAGGAACATACCTAAAGATAATAAAGGCCATATATGACAAACCCGCTGCCAGCAACATACTCAATGGGCAAAAGCTACAAGCATTCCCCTTAAGATCAGGAACAAGGCAGAAGTGTATGCTTTCACCTCTCTTATCAACATACTACTTGAAGTCCTAGCCACAGCAGACAAGAAGAAGAAATAAAAAGTATCCCAACTGGAAAGTAAGAAGTAAAACTGTCTTTATTTTCAGATGACACGATACTGTACATAGAAAACACCAAACATTTCACCAAGAAACTACTAGAACATATAAATGAATTCAGCAAAGTAGCAGGATATGAAATTAATATCCAGAAATCAGTTGCATTTTTATATGGCAATAATGAACCAACAGAAGGGGAAATTAAGAAAATAATTGCATTCACAACCACTTCAAAAAGAATAAAGTACCTAGGAATAAATCTAACCAAGGATGTGAAAGACCAGTACTTGAAAAATTATAAGACACTGAAGAAAGAAAATGAAGAAGATACAAATAAGTGGAAGCACATACCATGTTCATGGATAGGAAGAATTAACATCATTAAAATGTCCATACTACCCCAAGCAATCTACAGATTCAACACAATTCCTATCAAGATACCAATGGTGTATTCCACAGAACTAGAACAAATCTTTCAAAAATTTTTATGGAACCACATAAGAACCCACATAGCAACAGTTGGAGGAATCATGCTACCTAACATCAAACTACACTACAAGTCCATAGTAATCAAAACAGCCTAGTACTGGTACTGGCATAAAACCAGATGCATAGATCAATGGAACAGAATAGAAAGTCCAGGAATAAACCCACACCTTTATAAGCAATTAATAATTGACAGAGAAAGCAAGCACATACAATGGCTAAAGATAGTTTATTCAAAAAATAGTGTTGGGAAAATTGGACAGACATGTGCAGAAAAATGAAACTGAACCACCTTATTACTTCCCACAAGAATGAATTCTAAATGCATTAAAGATGTAAATGTTAGACTAGAAACCATAAAAATCATAGAAGAAAGCATAGACAGCAAAATCTCTCGGACATTACTTGTAATGATATTTTATTAGCTATATCTCCCCAGGTAAGGGAAACAAAAGAAAAGATAAATAAAGGGGACTACATCAAACTAAGGAGTTTGCACAGCAATGGAAAATAACTGGATAATCCACAGAACAGGAGAACATATTTGCCAGTATATCTGATAAGGAGTTAGTATCCAAAATTTATAAAGAAGTTACAAAACTCAACACCAAAAAAACCAAACAATCCAATTAAAAATGGGCAAAGGACCTGAATAAACACTTCTCCAAAGAGGACATACAGATGGCAAATAGAGCTATGAAAGGATGCTTAACATCACTAATCATCAGAGAATGCAAATTAAAATCATAATGAGACACCATCTCACACCTGTCGGAATGGCTATCATCAGTAAATCAACAATCAATAAGTACTGACAACAAGGATGTTAGAGAAAGGGGAACCTTTTTGCACTGTTGGTGGGAATGCAGACAGGTGCAGCCACTGTGGAAAGCAGTATGGAGATATCTCAAAAAATGAAAAATGGATCTTCCCTTTGACCTAGCAATCCCACTTCTGGGAATATATCCAAAGGAACCCAAAACATTAATTCAAAACAATGTATGTGCCCCTATGTTCATTGCAGCATTATTTACAATCACCAAGACATGGAAGCAAGCAGTCCAAGTGTCCATCAGTAGATGAGTGGATAAAACAACCATGGGATGTTTACACAATAGAATACTACTCAGCCATAAAAAGAAGAAAGTTTTACCCTTTGAGACCGTATGCATGAACCTGGAGAACATTATGCTAAGTCAAATAAGCCAGTCAGAGAAAGACAAATACCATATGATTTCACTCATATGTGGAATCTAAAGAACAAATTGAACTAACAAGGAAAATAGAGACAGGCTCATAGACAGAGAATAGGACGACAGCTAATGTGGACAGCGGTTAGGGGTGGAGGGATTGAGCAATAAGGAAAAAGGACTCATGGACATGGATAATCATGTGGTGATTGTGGGTGGGGCTCGGATGAGAGTTTAAGGGGACTAAATGGTAATGGAAAAAATACAATAATTTTTTTAAAAAAAGAAAGAAAGAAACTAAGCCAGGAATGTCCTGCCAGTGATAACTGCTTTTCATCTGCCACATACCTGCTCTGAGGTAATAAATCATAGTCTACTACCTTGAAATTGAAAGGTGGATGAAATTAAGCTCTCAAATTGTTTATCTACATTTCTTTTTTTCCCCCCACTTAGCGTTCTTTGTCTCTCTCTCTCTCTCTTAATTTCTCCCTCTCTTCCCCTTCTGTTTTTTTTTTTAATATCAAAAGAAAGTGTTGAAAAAATCTATTTTTTTAGGCCAAGAGATCAGGCAATTCTTACACTATGAAAGAGATTTATAAAAATACAATGTTAGAATCCCAGGAAGTCAGAGTTCCTTAGAGCACAAATACAAAAGAGTAGATATGCCCACATCTGTATTCTAAATTTAAAATACCTCTCAAGACCCTGGACTTTTTCCACAAAAATGAGATTTCATTGTAACTCAAAAGAGAAGTTTCTAAGAAAATGCATTGTTGTCTGACAACTACATATACTTGCTTTAAAAATATTTTAAATTTACCTTTTATGTGTTTAATTTAATTGTGGCCTGGATTATTCCAAGAAATCCAAGAATACATGCTTAGAATGAATGAGATGACTGCAAAAAAAGGTATGAAAAAAGATATTCATTACAACATTATTTATGAAAAAGAGAGGACCAATTTAATTGTCCTTCAATCAAATGTTGATTGAATAAATTGTGCTGTAATTACCTATTATGATTATTAAACCTGATATTCATCATTATAACAGAGTTTCTAAAATAAGGAAAAGAAGTTAAAAGACATGAGTGGAAAAAAGACATAAAACTCTAATTTTCAATGACAAAAGATTATGCATGTATGAAATCCTAATAATCTAGATTATTTGAATTATAATAAATAAATTTAACAAGTTTGCCAGATACAAGGGCAATAAAAATCAGTTATATATTTCATACCAACATAAACAGTTGGAAAATGAATTTTCTTTTAATTTTCAGTAGCATTCAAAAAATGGAGGGAAAAGACTTTCAAGGAATCTGTATAGAAAAATCACAAAATATTAGTTAGTGAAATTAAAGGAAACCAGACAAAGGAAGAGATATATCAATTTCAGGGATTATAAGATTTAATATTTTTTAAATGTCAATTCTCCTCTAATTGAATCTATAGAATCATTGTTAACCCAAACAAAAACCCAGCAAACATTTTGCAATGTGTGATCATTGATAAACTCATTTTAGGCCTTAAATAGAAATGCAAAAGCCAGAATGGCCAAGACTACCTTGAAAAACAGAATGTCCACAGATATCAAAACCTATGATAAAGCTGCAGTAATTGACACAGGGATATCAGCTCAAGAATTGACAAAGAGACCAATGAAACAAAAGAGGTCAAAATCAGGCCCACACTTATGGTCACCTGATGCCTGACAAGGGTGACTCTGCAAAACAGTGGAAAGAGGGTGATCTTTTCAGTAAACTGTGAGAACTGCTTTACTTAGATCCATCCACCTTTAGGACTGAGGTCCTCATTCTCCCACTTGCTGGAAAGGTTGGCTATGACAGTTTACAGCTGCATTTCTCTCAGGAATTTCACTTAGCCAAAGAAAGCTGCTTCCTTTAAGATTATACTCCCTCCCCTGAGAATAGCCCACAACAAATGGCTAATTTATGCAAGGGTCCAAGATCCTGACCCTAGCCTAGATTGGTTTCTAAGGGGCCATTCCAGCTCAAGAACGCCTCTTGGAAATAGATTAAGTCACTAATGCAACTGTATCATCACAGCTTAGATCTCCCTTCACCCAGCCCTGCTCCTCTGCTCCCTCTCAGGTTGGGCCTAAGAGTTTCACCCCAGCAAAATTTCTGCATACCAATCTCAGTGCCTCAAATTCTGTCCCCTAGGGAACTCAACTTGGAGCACATTGGAAAAAAATTAAACTTGACCCTACCTCATATCTTACATACAATATTTCCAGGTGAGAGTATATCTAAACAGGAGTGATAAAACATAACATTCCTAAGAGAGTTTCTACCATAACAGAGCCTCTGCTATTTTGGAGTTGAGAAAGATTTTTTAAAACAGGACACAAAAGCACTGCCAAGAAAAAGACTGAAAAATTGGACTACAGTGAATATTAAGACTTTCTGTTTATCAAAGAATATCATTAAGAATAAAAAAGCAAGAAATATACTAGGAAAAGATATACATGTTACCTGTAATCCACAAAGAACTTATATCCAAAACACATAAAGAAAAGCAAAAAATTAATAATAATGTAGACAACCCAAGAGAGAAAAGAGCAAGAGACTAGAACAGGCTGTCCCCACCCCCTAAAAAAAAAATGTCAAAATGGCTAACAAACATATGAAAGGTACTCAGGAAAATGTAAATTAAAACCACAATAAAGCACTCACCTCAAGCCCATTGAAATGGCAGGACTGACAGTGCTGGTGAGAATGTAGAGCAACTGGAATTCTCAGACACATCTTGAGGAAAATTGTATTATTATATAGTCTAATAAAATTGAGCGTGTGTATGTATGTCACTTTTGGAAATGTCTCCAACAGACATAAGTATATACATACACAAAAATCTTGTATATAAGTGCTGATAGTAGTAGTATTGATAATAACAAAAAATTAGAATAACTCAAATGCCTGTTAATTTTTATAGACAATAAGGAGAGAAACAAGGCAGGGAAAACAGAGTCAAAACAGGTGAAGAGTAATCAGGAAATGCCTGAAAAGCCATCGGATTGTATTGAGGCAGAGGATCTAGAAGTTGAGCCAGCCTTAAGTGAAAGAATAATAAAGGAAAATAAATTTAAAATTTTAGATATGATGTCTCAACAATTAAGGAATAATTAATTCTTGATTTATTTGTAGAAATTCATATAATGCATTTCTTTTCTCTACCTAAAGTATTAGATGGCTTGTAATTAGAAATGAGTAGAACCCAGATAAAGTAGTCTACCCCTTTGGTGAGGCACTCCCCGGCGGATCTCTGCTCTTCTCAGTTGTCCCATCTCCCATCACTGGCACCACTGCCGCCAGCCTGGCGTCAGGCAGCTTTCCTGGGTGTAGGTCTGTGATAGTTACTTTTATATGTCAGTTTGGCTGGGCCATGGTGCCCAGATATTTTTCAAATACGCTGGATGTTTCTATAAGGGTGCTTTTGGGGGTGAAGTTTACATTTAAATTAGTGAACTTTGAGTAAAGCAGATTGCCCTCTATAATGTGAGTGGGCCTCATCCAATCAGTAGAAGTCCTGAGTAGAACAGACTGGCCTCCCCTGAGCAAGAAGGAATTCTGCCAGCAGATGGCCTTTGAACTCCAACAGCAAGTCTACAACTCTTCCCTGAGTATTCCACCTGTCTGCCTACTCCATTAGATTTTACACTTGCCAAGCCTCTACAATCATGAGAGACAATTCCTTATGATAAATCAATCTCTCTCTCTTTCTCTTTCTCCCCCCCGCCCGCCTTTCTCTCTCCCTTCCCGCCCCCCACTACCCCCCTGCACACCCTTGATTCTATTTCTGTGCAGAAGCCTGACTAATACAAGGCCTAAAAACGGTGAGAAGTCAATTCCCCTCCTGGGCACTTGGATGAATGTGGCATGAATATCATCGGCTTCATTACATTCCTTGTCCTAAGGGAAGCTTGCCATGTAAGTTCCTCTATTCTCTTGTGAAAATCACATTTCTTCCCTCCAAGACTTTCCAACTCCATTTTTTTCTGTATCTTTACAAGGACCAAACTAAATTCTATGTTTTTTGCAAGAGTTAGGTATCTGTGCCAAGCGCTGGTCCCTGCTGTGCTTTTGTGTCAGCTAAGACATCTGGCTGTCCTCTGAACAGACTTGTCTCATCTTGAGTGTCTCCTGACACTCCAATTTCTTAGGATTCTTTCTGAGGTTCTATTCAACACATTGAAACTCTGTAAACTAAACCCTCTTTCTAAAGTCAAATGTATCTCTGTTTTCAGGGTTTTTTCTTCAGTAGAACCACGTTCCCTAAGGTAATTCTTGCTCAGTTCTGCTACTGAACAAGATGTATCCTAAGGTTAGTGTCTTCCCTCTGGCTAGCTCTAAGAAATACTTTCTCACCCTAAGGTTGATTCACTAACTCATCGTTTTCTGGTTGAGAATCATACAAGGGCTTTAAAACACATAGATTGGAGACTCTTTGACTTGGTAGGTCTAGGGTCTGGGAATTTGCATTTCTAGCAAGCCCCCAGTTGAGACTGATGCTGTGGATCCAGAGGCTACACTTTGAGAACTGCTGCCCTAATGCTGGCTCCTGAATTGCAGTCTCCTGTGCCTGTTACTATAAAACATCCACTCCCTTTAGTCCCTAGACCTTTTGTAGATCTTCTCTCTACTGGTTCAGAATAAAACTTGGAGTGGGGAAAGGGAATGGTAGATCTTATACAACCTTCCACTACAGGGATAGGCCAAGGGTAGCAGGAATTTAACACAATATCACAACCATTTTTTTTCTCTTTTGTGTGGCTGGTATGTTAGGAAGCACTGGTATAAAAGGGTTAGAAATATAAGTTTCTGCTCTTAAGAAACTTAACTAGGGGAAAGCCCAGCACAACACTAACTATAAGGCAGAATATATATTATAATAGATGTAAGTGGACCATGGGACAATAGCAGACATTGTTGGTGTCCCAAGCAAATTCCGTAGGCTAATCCTCTTAGAGATCAAGGCCAGGACTCATCTCAGGATCATGGAAGTGCAGGGTCAGCAAGTTCACAATCCTGAGTGAGTATGTCATTTAATTCTGCACCCCAGGGGTCTCACTTGTCTCCCTGTAGCCTTAGCCCTGCCAAACGTCACAACACAGAGCTCCAGTATCCCTGATAGAGTCTAGCCTTTCTCTGCACAAGGGTATTCCCTCTGCCAGAGGGGTCCACTTGGCCCGCATATCAGGTGGGCCTGAACATATTTACATACATACATACAGCTGCTAATGCACCTCAAGGATCGGGAAATAACAATGCAAAGTATACAGAGTAAAAAGAGCAGAGGGCCTAAGGTTAACATTTGAGGAATGTCAGCATTTGAGGATGGGATTTAGAAAGAGAAGCTTTCAGTTTGTTGAGAAATTGTTAAGTAGAAAGAAATCAGGATAGTTTGAGATCTGCTTTGATGCCTGCATGCAGTGCGCAAAACAGGACTTACCTTCAAGAAGCTTCCAGGCTAGTAGAGGAAGCTTTCGAGGATCCATACTTGAAAAGACAAATATACTGGCACCAAGTAGCAAATTAGTGTTGAGGATAGAATATGACAAACCAGAAGAAGAAGCTAAAACTTGCCTTAACTGGAGCAATATGTTTTGCATTTAAATGGTGACATTGGTATTGATTGCATAGGGTTTTAATGAAAATTAAGGTAATTACTCTAAAGTTCTAAGAACAGTTGCTGGTTCATAGCAATCACTAAGTAAATTGTCATTTTTATTGTAATTTCTGTTGTGATGTTGTTGTTACTGATGATCAGTGAAGTTTAGGAAGAGAATAAGAGATCTGCAGTCTGCGCTGAGGGGTTGGAGTGGTCAGGATGTAAAACAGGATTCACCTATGGTCTGGGGCCACATGCCTGAACAAGGAGCACGGTCAGTATGGGGGTATGTCAGGAGATCAGTTTGTTTAGAACATGTGCAGCTTGAGGAAGGAGGTATTAAGTGTAGAAAGTGGCCAGATTATAATCTGGGGTAAGAAGTTGGGGTTTTTCCCTAGAGTATATCCAGAACTCTGAAGATTTATGACAAAATATAACAGAAACAAAAACAAACAAACTTTTGGTGAGATTAATTTATAAATCTAGATTGGTAATAGGAAAAACAATACCAGGTAACTCAATATCTCATATATGAGATGATACTAGATTAATGGTGGAAATGGAAAGGAAGGAGAACCCTCAAGATCAAAGCAAAAGAGAAGAAGGTGTATTAGGTTTGTGTATCAAGGCCTGGATGGGAGTGGTGTATCCCTTTTCTTCATCGGTCAGCTTGGGCTTCCATTACAGAATATCACGGACTAGGTGGTTTAAACAACAGGCTTTTATTTTCTCACAGTTTGGGAAGACAGAAATCCAGGGTCAAGATGCCATCAGAGTTGGTTTCTGGGGGCTGCCTTCTCACTGAGTCCTCACATGCTCTTTTCCCTGTGCACGAACAAGAAGAAAGAGATCATTGGTTTCTCTCTCCTTATAAGGACAGCAGCCCTACAGGATAAGGGTCCCACACTTATGACCCCGTTTAACCTTAATTATCTCCCTAAAGTCCCTATCTCGAAATACAGTCACATTTGGGAATTATGACTTCAACATGAATTTGTGGGGGAGACACAATTCAGTCGGTAACAATGGCGTTATACACTACTATGAGACATAGAAAGTGTTAAGTTTTACCTAACTGAGAGGAAGATAATTTTGTCTTTAGATGGTTGGTTACTCTACAGCAATATCCAATAAAATATTTAGCAATGATGAAAATGTTGTATATCAACATTGTTCATTATGGTAGCCACTAGTCCCAAGTGACAACTGAGCATTTATATGTGGCTAGTGATTGCATTGAATCTATAAATTGCTTTGGGTAGTATGGACATTTTGATGATGTTGATTCTTCCAATCCATGAGCATGGTATATGTTTTCATTTTTTTGTGTCTTCCATGATTTCTTTCTTCAGTGTTGTGTAGTTTTCTGAGTACAGGTCTTTTACCTCCTTGGTTAGGTTTATTCCTAGGTATTTTATTTTTTTTGTTGCTATATCAAATGGGATTTTTTCCCCTGATTTCTGTTTCTGCTGTTTCACTGTTGGTATACAAAAATGCCTTTGATTTCTGGATGTTGACTTTGTGACCCGCTGTTTTGGCGAATTCAATTATTAGATAGAGTAGTTTTTTGGCGGAGTCTATAGGATTTTCTAAGTACACTATCATGTCATCTGCAAACAACGACAGTTTTGCTTCCTCCTTTCCAATTTGGATGCTTTTTATTTCCTTTTCTTGTCTGATTGCTGTAGCTAAAACTTCCAGTACTATGTTGAATAGAAGTGGTGATAGTGGGCAACCTTGTCTTGTTCCTGATCTTAGTGGGAAAGATGCAATCCCTATCAAAGTACCAATGGCATATTTCACGGATATAGAACAAACACTTCAAAAATTTATATGAAATCATAAACGACCCCGAATATCAGCTGCAATTTTGAGAAAGAAGAACAAAGCAGGAGGGATCACAATTCCTGATATCAAACTGTATTACAAGGCCACTGTAACCAAAACAGCTTGGTACTGGCATAAAAACAGACAGATAGACCAATGGAACAGAATAGAGAGCCCAGAAATAAACCCAAGTCTCTATGGGCAATTAATCTTTGACAAAGGGGGCAGAAGCATAAAATGGAATAAAAATAGCCTCTTCAACAAATGGTGTTGGGAAATCTGGATGGCTACATGCAAAAAAAATGAAACTCGAGCACCAACTTACACCATACACAAAAATAAATTCAAGGTGGATAAAAGACTTAAATGTAACTCGTGACACCATAAAAGTTCTAGAGGAAAACATCGGTAGGAAAATCTCAGACATTCTACACAGCAACATCTTCAATGATATGTCCCCCAGAGCAAGGGACATAAAGGAAAGAATAAACAAATGGGACCTTATCAAAATAAAGAGCTTCTGTGGGGCTAAAGAAAACAGTATTAAAATAAAAAGAGAACCAACTGTATGGGAAAACATATTTTCCAATGATACCTCAGACAAAGGTTTGATCTCCAAAATATATAAAGAACTCATATGACTCCACTCCAGGAAGACAAAAAACCCAGTTAAAAAATGGGCAAAAGACATGAACAGATGCTTCTCGAAAGAGGACATACAGAGGGCCCAGAGACATATGAAAAGATGCTCAACATCATTAGTCATCAGAGAGATGCAAATTAAAACCGCGATGAGATACCACCTCACACCAGTCAGAATAGCCATCATCAACAAAGCAACAGATAACTGTTGGAGGGGATGTGGAGAAAAGGGAACCCTACTGCACTGTTGGTAGGAATGCAGACTGGTGCAGCCACTGTGGAAAACAGTATGGAATTACCTCAGAAAACTAAAAATGGAACTGCATTTTGACCCAGCAATTCCACTACTGGGATTATACCCTAAGAGACCTGAAACACCAATTCAAAAGAACCTATGCACTCCAATGTTCATAGCAGCACAACTCACAATAGCCAAGTGCTGGAAACAACCTAAGTGCCCAGCTACAAATGAGTGGATCAAGAAACTATGGTACATTTACACAATGGAATTCTACACAGCAGAGAGGAAGAAGGAGCTTATACCCTTTGCAACAGCATGGATGGAACTGGAGAGCATTATGCTAAGTGAAGTAAGCCAGGTGATGAGGGACAAATACCATATGATCTCACCTTTAACTGGAACATAATC
>PVJI01003535.1:78721-122550 GCA_004026765.1 Micronycteris hirsuta
ACTTAACCAGAGACATTGAAATTAAGAACAATCTAACAATAGCCAGGGGGGAGGGGGGAGGGGACAATGGGGAGAAGGGTTTTCAGGAACCACTATAGAGGACACATGGATAGAACCAAGGGTGGGGAGGGAGGCAGGGAAGGGAAGTGGGATTGGAGGGGGAGGGGAGGGGAGAGGATGCAGACAACTGTAATTGAACAACAATAAAGTAAAAAAAAAAAAAACCAATAGCTGAAAACATAAAAAAAAATAATAAATGTGGCTAGTGAGACGGATGAAGTGAATTTTTAATTGTATATATTTTAATTAAATTTAAACTGTATTAGCACAAGTTGTAACTACAGAAACCTCAGGCACAGTAAAGAGGTTGTGTTAACAATCAGGTATGTAAGGCTCCTCCCAGGCCTTAAAGCCTTGTACTATAGATATTCAGCTTTAAACCCCCTCTTGTTATTGAAGGAAAAACTGAAGTTTTGGAAAGATACGTGACTGTTTCCAATTAGCTTAGTCAGTAAGTTACTGATCTGCAGTTAAGGCTTAAATATCTTTATGACAGCAGTGATGCAATTAGGAATGTGTAACAGGCAGCTGACAATATGCAACAGTTTATACAAGGCTGAGATCGATGCTTTTCTTTTTGTTTTATTGGATCCATGCTTTTCAGTGGTGCCGTGACTGTGACACTTGCAGCCATGAAAGTACTATACTTTACCGTGTATAATGCACATTTTTTTGCCCAAATTTTTTAGGGAAATATAAGGATGCTCATTGTACATGGGTAGTACTGATTTCTTAACTATATAAATGTTTTTAATTCTTTTATTTATGCTTTCGTTTTAAAAGTGTAACTCTAGAAAGCAATAATGATGTCTGTATACAAAATAATACCCTGGAATGCCATAATCAGTTTTGTTCTAAATATAAATAAATTATTGAATTAAAAAGGAAGATTTTTTCCTGAAAATTTGAGTTCCAAAAACATGAGTGCACATTATACATGGCAAAATACAGTAGACACAATCCAGAAAAAGAAGAGAATAGGACCCTGGACCAAGCCTTGATAAATGTGCATGTATAAATAGAATGAAAATAAGAACACATCAGAAACACATAAGAACACATAAGAACAGAATCTTCATCTACCAAATCTATGATGACAATTACATGGCCCCAGATTGCCAACACCTCAGTGTATTCAAATCCATTTCAGAGAGGTGGGCACAATGGTAAAAAGCAAGAGCTCTTGCTCCCTTCACATCCCATCTCCACCATCTGTTAGCTGACGGCCAGAGCGAGGCACTTCACCTCTCTGTGCTCCAGTTTCCCCCTCTGTAAAATGGGGGAAATGACAAGACTGATGTCAGAAGGCTGCTGAGAAGATTAAGTGAGATGACATGTAAAGTGCCAGTAAAGTCTTGGCACATAATATGCATTCTTTAAATTTTATATAAAAAAATAAAACTTGTCCCTAGTCTGGTTCTTCTTCCTGTGTATCTGATCTGGACTAAGAGCATTGCCCTTCATCTAGACAATCTTTCTAGAAACCTGAGTCATTTTTTATTCCTTTTTCGTTCTCATTCCCCACATCCAGTAACTCACCAAATGTTATTGATTCTAACTCCACAGAGTCCTTCAAATACAGCCACCTCTCTCTGTGACCTCTACTGCTGCTCTCTAGTCCTCAGAACTTTCGCTAGGACCATGGTCATGTTGGACTTTCTTTCAAAAGTGTCTGCACTTCCAGTGTGTTTGCTACATCCACCCACTCTCTGCACTGTCACCAGGGAGGTGCTTATAAACCCTAGGACATTGTGTGCCTTTCCCTGGCAGTTTCTTTTTGCAGACAGGGTTAAGCTGATATTCCGTAGCATGGTATTCAAGGCCCTTCACAACCTGCTCCAGTCTACCTCTCCATTTGGAGTAAAAATATTTCACCTTTTACTTTGAACCAAGAATACATCAGTGTGGATTAGTGCATTTAAAAAATTCAAATGAATAATTGTCTTGTGACTGTGTATGGACCTGGAAGGAGGAAGCAGTAGCTTTTTTTATTTGACTCCTAGAGAATAGTGCAATATAGTTTATTGAACCTTGCAGACAGATTCCTCACCAGGACCTCTTACAACTAGGGGGATCACATGTCCTCATTTCCCCAGAACAATCTTTGTTTACAACTGCAGATTCTGTAATTCTTAAGGGTTCCCCTGCTTTATTCTCAAAAATGTCTTAGTTTGAGGAATAAGTTATGTTGTTACCTAGAACTCACCTTGCCAAAATCAGTCAGTCCGAGAGATAACGGGCAAAAATGGAATGATCGTCCCCTACGCTTCCCACCTATTTTATTAGGCAGTTGGTTTCGAAGACACTTTCACCTCTCTTGGCACCTCCTACTTCCTCCTGAACCACTTCAGGGCTGCTCCGTCCTTGCTGACACATCTCTCTCAGAGCACTGCTTCATAATCCCAACCCTTTAGTACAAGTCACCTCATGGCCCTGTGATCTGAACCTAGCTGATGGGAAAAGCTAATAGCTAGAAAGTGGTTAGATGTACCACCTTCCCAGAGAGCATTTATGAATTTTAAAAGGACCTTAAGAGCCCTGACCAAAGGAATGACTAATGGAGGGATTTCAGGAGAATTGTGTAGGTGTCAGCAATGTCATTAAAGTGATGCATCAGAGGCCAGGGAGGGCATGAGGGATTAGGGATGACGTGGGCTATTGCTCAGGGCCCAGAATGAGGAAGAAAGAGATGGGGGCAAGGGGCAGGGAAGCACGTAAGTAATGAATGATGTTGGAAACTAAAAGCAATGTGAAAATTAAAGAAAAGAGTGACTCAAAGAAATGACAGCTGGGGACTCTCCGAGCATGTATTTGGAAACTGAACAAGAGAAAAAAAAACAGAAATAGAAAATACCCAAGCTATTAAAAAGAACTAGGAATATTCCATTCAGGCTAAGTAAGGCAGGCAAAGGTCAGGATGCCTGGGGTAACAAGGGGTCTGGCTTTTTGTGGTCCCCAAGTTCCTCTATGTCTGTTCAGGACTAAGGGATGCTCTAGCACTAGCTTCCCAAGCATTCTTGGTCAGAAGAAATAGGTAGGAAAATCTTTCTCAAATGGAAAAGTGAAGAGCTGACTTTAATCAAGAGATTGCTTAAAATGTTCTAGAAAGAAAAATGAGAAGACAGAATAGATACTGTCTTGGGAAGACCGTATAGAAAGAACAAACACTTTTCAGAGTCTTTTCAGAGTATTTTCAGCAATCTTTTTCTTTACTTTCTCCTTTCCCTTTTTTTTTATCAACCCCTTCCCTCCACCCTTCTCTTCCCAGTTTCCTGTCTTCATAGTGTGGATGTAAACTTTTGGCTGGTGTGCATTGGTCTGCAAACTGACTTGGGATATAACATAGTATAGGCGGTGACTTCCAGCAAAGTAGAGCTTTCTCAGGGAAGGGGGACAGATAATAGGGGAGATTTCTACAAGCAGAAGCTCAGTCTTAAATATGACCTTATTCATATTTTAATTAAAAGGTTTATTATATCTTGTTGAAGATCATATATAAATTGGCCAAAACTGGATCATCACCTGTGTAGAAAGTCCAGGGATGCTGGTCTTCTTCAGTCTGGGAAGATGACTCTCAAAATGGTGCTGATTCATGGCTGGTAACTCTATGGGAGAAAAACTCAATCTCATTTGTAATCAAGGGAGCAAAATAAAACAAAAATAAACACCATTTTTTCATTTATGTTAGTAAAGACTTAGAATCAAAAAGGAAATACCAAGGTTTGTGAAGAAAGAGTAAAATAGATAATCACATACTATTTGTGGAATTATAACTGTTTAGGGAAGATTGGGCACTAGGTATCAAAGCTCAAAAAAGTTTATATAAAGAAAGCAATCATAAATATGTCAAAATAGTTATATATGAATATATTTGTGTTAGTATTATTTATAATAGTGAAAAATGTAAAAACCTAAATGTTCAACATTAAAGGACTTTTTTATCTTATTCAAATATTCTCAACGTATAATATTGTGTAAACTTAAGGTATACAATGTTAGTGTGCCATATGTCTATATTATAACATTATTGCCACTGTAGCAATAATTAGCACGTTCTAGTTACAGAAAGAAGTTCAAAACCACAATGAGTTATCACCTCACACTGTTAGAATGGCTACTATCAAGAGGACAGAGATAGGTGTTGGTAGGGTGTGGAGAAAAGGGAACCCATGTGCACTGTTGGTGGGAATGTAAAGTGGTTCAGGCACTCTGGAAAACAGTATGGAGATTCTTCAAAACAATTAAAAATAGATCTACCATATGATCCAGCAATCCCACCTCTGGGTATATACTTAAAGGATTTATTAAATAAATTATGGGGCGTATGTTAGAATATTCTATTAAAATCACAAGAAGCATGAAGGATGTTCAAATATTTCATTTTTAAAAGCATTTTATATAACAACATGGCATATAATTATATATGACAATTTCAATTTGTGTTGTGTATGTACATAGTAAAAAGTGAGATGCTATATATACATGTGTACACACATATGTATAATTTATAGGTAATTCCTTTTAAGAGTGAGCTCACTCACTATGGCCAGGATTATGGTACAGGTGCTGATGTGCCAAGTCTTGGAACAGGACTTGGCACACACGGTTTCCTCTGACTAGCAGCCTGGAAGGCTTTCCCTCCCCATCCCATCCTCCTTCCCCTGGTAAAGCTCTACTCATTCTTCACTAGACAGGTAAAAGATGCCCTTGTCCTAAAAGTCTTCCTTGACAACTGGCCCTAATCTGATTCCTCTATTATGTAGTTTATAAGACTAGTCTTACTTTCTTCAGAGCAAGACCCCAATTTGTAGTAATTCACAGGTTCATGAGTACAACTATTTTTCCAATGTCCATCACTTCCACTTGAAGGTAAGCTATACCAGCCTCCAAACCATACTGCCTTCTGTTCACAATCATATCCTCGTATTTAGTGAGTACCTGCCATGCGTCCTTACATTCAGTAAGTAGCTGTTGAATAGAGGAATTAAAAATTGAATATCCATATTTAAATATAAATAACTGAATGAGCATCAAGGTTTATCTTAATTTGACCTCCTGAAAATCTTCCAAATGAAATAATGGTCAAAACCGGTAAAAATCAGTATGGCTCTTCCAGGTTTTTCTTTCTTACTAAAGGTTTTATTTTATTCTCATTGAGGGGGTGGGGAGGAAGAGAGAGAGAGAAACATTGATGTGAGAGAGAAACACCTGCCTCCAGCATGTGCCTCAATGTGCAATCAAGCCTGCAACCTGGGCATATGCCCTGACCAGGAATCAAACCAGCAACCTTTTGGTTACAGAACTGTGTTTCAATCAACTGAGCCACACCAGCCGTGACGGTCCTCCAGGTTTGATGTGATCTGAAGTCAAGTAGTCTTTATCAATCAAGGGCATACATACTTAACATTCAACATACATTTATTCATCATCTTTTATATGTTCTAGAAGTTAAGATCACAGGTTATAGTGTCAATATCTTGGTCAAATACTTTCTGTATGACAATTAGGAAGTTAATTAACAATTCTGTGCCTTAATTTACTCATCCAATAACAGGAATTTCAATAGTATATATCTGAGGGGTTGTTGGAAAAATCAAGTTAATAGAAACAAATCACAGAGTCTGGCACATGGCCACAGTATATGGGATCAATAAATGTTAATTATTTTCATCATTATTATTATCTTTTACATCTGAAAGCCCTGGTACTATAGGCTATAAAGGATGCAAAAATAAATCATGCAAGGTAATGCCCTCTAAGAGCTTGTAGTTAAGTAGACAAGGTAAAGAATGTAATAATGGAATGAGCACAGATTAAACAAAAGTGCTAAGAGCATTCAGTGGAAAATTCAATGCTAAGGATGCAGGGTGCATTCAAACTGGATTCTACTCTGGGTATTAGATCAAAAACAAACTCTAACATTGTTTAAACAGCAAGGTATATCTTGCTTATTTTTTAATTATCTCAAATATGTGTTCTTAACCAAATTAGACAAAGTCTCCACCAACCTAGTTAGTCACTGTAGCTCATTTGGGATGTAGTCACAGCAAAGGGCAACCACAACTTTGTGCACATTTTGAAAGGATTCACACAAAGACATCTCCACTCGGGTTCTCCCAAAGACCAGCTGGCCAATGGACGTGAACATCAGACTCAGAATACACTTACAGCTGGCCACCATGGTTCACTCTTCTACAGAAAATATTCTTGCTTTTGCAAAGAATCTTGAACAAGAAGCCTTCTCTGAGCTTTGTTATTCTACTGCTCAACCTGATAGAATGAGAAACTACTCTTCATCTTCATCTTGCTTAGCAATGGCAGTTCTCTGCCAAGATAAGGTCTCATCACAGAAGGTGATTATTACCTAATACAATTATCTAACTCAATATTAATCATGACTAAATTATTTTATACAAACTGCTTAGAGAACTATCTCTTTCTACACCCCAGTAAGAGCCCTTGTATACATTTTCTCTTTCAGCAATGACAATCATCAACAATCAACAAAGAGCCATTTCCATGGGATACTGCTTGCAGGCAGATAGTCCCATCAAACCCTTCTCTGGATATTCCCTACTACCACCATCACCCTCACCTTTTATACACTCTTCTCTCATTCTACAAACCACAAGGAGATACCACTTTACACTCATTAGAATGGCTATTATTTAAAAAGAAAAAGGAGGCCTGATCAGGGTGGCTCAATTGGTTGGGCATAGTTCTGCCAACAGAAAGGTGGTTTTGATTCCCAGCCTGGTCACATGCCTGGGTTGCAGGTTCCATCCCCAGTCAGGGCACACACAGAAAGCAACTGATTGATGTTTTTCTCTCACATCAATGATTCTCTCCCTCCCTTCCCCTCTCTCTAAAATCAATAAAAGAAAAAAACTTAATAAATAAATAAATAAGAAAAAAAGAACAGATCTTGATAAGGATATGGAGGAATTGGAACCCTCGTACATTGCTGATGGGAATATAAAGTGGTGCAGTCATCATGGAAAACAGTATGGCAGTTCCTCAAACAATGAAACATAGAATTACCATATGATTCAGCATTTCACTTCTAGGCATATGCCCCAAATAATTGAAAGTAGGGTCTCAAATAGGTATTTGTACACCAATAGTCTAACATTATTCGTAATAGCCAAAAGGTGGAAACAACCCATATGTCCAACAGATAAATGGATAAACAATATGTGCCATTTATATATATATATATGTATATCCCATTACATATCCCATATATATGTATATATATGTATATACATATACATATATATATATTTATATACACAATGGGATATTATTCAACCTTAAAAAATGAAATTCTGATACATATGATGACATGGGTGAGCCTGGAAACAGTATACTGAATAAAATAAGCTAGACACAAGTATTGTATGATTTCACTTATGTAAAGTACCTAGAATAATCAATTTATAGACACAGAAAGTACAATAGTGGTTACCAGGGGCTAGGGAAAGTGGGAAAATTGAGAGTTATTGTTTAATGGGGATAGAGTTTCAGTTTGGGATTATGAAAAAGTTCTGGAAATGGACAGTTGTGATAGTTACACGATAATGTGAATGCTCTTAATGCCACTGAATTTAATACTTAAAATGGTTAAAATGATAAATTTTATATTTGTATCTCTTACTACAATTAAAAAACATATTGGAAGGTATCGAAGAGCTTTAAACAAGAATTCTTTTGATCTCAATTACTATATCTTTTTTTGAAATCAGTTTCTTTGTTTTATGAAGGACACATTTTTGAAGAGTTGGAAAACAGGATAGAAACACATGTGAAAGATGAAGGGTTAGTGACAGTAACAATGGAGTAAAATAGTAGGTTTGAGATTTTGGAGAGAAAACCACAAAGTTAGGGGATGGCCTGGACGTGGGGGATAAGAAAATGGATAAATTAAGACTGTCACCCAAGACTGTTGTTGGCTTGGGCAACTGAATGATAACATTAATAAGATACTGAAAACTTCAGAAAGTACACATTTGGAATGAGGTGGAATCAAGAGTGCTTCTTTGACAGAATTTCATGATGCTTTTTTTGTCATCAAAATGGAGCTGTTGAGTAGAAAGTTAGATATATGTGTCTGAGGCTAAAAGAAGTCCAGGCCGTCCCATCTCGGTGAGTCTCTTGATGATATTGAAAGCCACAATACTGGATAAAATCAGAAAGAGGGAGAGGAAGAGGGAAAGGAAGGAATAGAGGGAGGGAAGGAAGAGGAGGAGGAAGAGGACAGGAGAAGAAGATAGAGAAAATAGAGAGACAGGCCTAATGAATGAGTTCAGGTCCACTCTGACATTAGGAGGTTCCATAAAAAAGGAGGAGTCAGCAAAGAAGACTGAGATGGAGTGGCCAGGGAGGCACAAAAGGGAAAGCAGACAACAGTTCATGTTATACACACCGACAGAGGAAAATGCTTTCAGAAGAGAACTGCTCGTTTTCCCATGAAGGAAAAGCAGAGATAGGTCCTCTGTCCTCCAGGACCCCACCCCCTTGCCTAATCCACGGACCTCATCTTCTACTATTCCTCTCACACTGTGCTCCAGTCCCCTTGCTCTTCCTACACCAAATCACATTTGTTCTACCTCAGAGTCTTTATATTTGCTATTCCATCTTCCAGGTTATTCTTTTCACAAACCTTAATATGGCTTTTCTGTATTATTCAAATCTCTATTTAAATATTATATTACTTCCTCAAAGAGATTTTCCTTGATAATCCCCCCGCACACCACAACCCCCCAGTGCCTACCCCAATATATTTTCTTCATAGTACGTCATCACTATCTGAAAGTATACTTGTTGCTTGTTCATTTAATTATTCGTATTCACTCTCCCCATTAGAATATACATGGAAGAAATCTGATCTGTCTTTTTTGCCTCTGAATCCACAGGGCCTGGCTGTCAGAAATCATCAATGAATATCTGTTACAAGGATGAATAAATGAATGTGGATAGAGTGAGGTAGGTAAGGATTTTCTGGTAGAAATGCAAAGAAGGTTCACTTTCTTTTGGTCACTTTTGACTCTGAGTTATTGGCTGAGAATTAGTTTGTAAGAAAGGTATAGTAATAAAGAAAAAAGGTTAAGGTGTAAAATAAGATTTTGGAAAAATGGAAAAGTAGAATTTTTCAAAATTCTTAAGTGATTAGTTCAGTCTGTAGCTACAAAGCCGAAGCAAGTTCATTCAACAAATATTTGACTGCTTGCTGTTAGCCAGACCCTGTGCGAGCTGTTGGTAATTTAACAGGGAAAGAATCTAGCCTAGGGCAATTACTCTATATCCCAAAACTTGACAGTGTTGTGGGAGTGTCCTTTCTCCCCAACTGCTAGAAGTTGTCCTGATAGCAGTGACAGGAGTTGAATTTATTTGAGTTCAACTATCATTTTCTGAGTACTTATATGGTGTAAAAAACTTTATTCAGCCTTGGCTGGTGTGGCTCAGTGGATTGAGTGCTGACCTATAAACCCAAGGGTCACCAGTTCAATTCCCAGTCAGGACACATACCTAGGTTGCAGGCCAGGTTCCCAGTAGGGGGTGCGTGAGAGGCAACCACACATTGACGTTTCTCTCCCTCCTTTCGCCTCTGTCTAAAAATAAATAAAATCTTTAGTTGAAAAAAACATTTTATTGCGCACTGTAAGATTGAATTCAAGTCACAAAATACATTGCCCCAGCCCTCAAAGATACTGCAAACTACTTAGAAAAGCTCAATATTTAGACAGGTCAACACACATGACCTAGAATTTGAGGCTTTGAACAACAGGTTAAGTTGAGCCAAAACTATTGGGTAAAATTCATTGATGAAGGGTCTTTAAGTAAGTCTTTTGAATTCTTCTTGGCAAGAGTTTTATTTTCCATTTGAAACTGCTCTTTTTTAGGATGGTCAAGATTAGGACTTCATAAGGGAGGTCCTGTGTAGAAAAATCAGCCTCTACAGGAAGCGTACCAAAGACATGTGTTTGATTGCAAGAAACAGAAAATCCAACTCAAACTCTACAGGAAATAAAAATGTATATATGTATTGTATGTGTCACTGAAAACTCCAGAGACAGTGAAATGCAGCCATGCTGTTTGTTACAACTCTTGCACAGTCCTGGTAGTAGTCTCTGTTCCACCCTATTTTGCATGCTGACTTCATCCTTAGGCCTCCAATTTCACATGTTGCACTTCCATTTTGGAAGAGAGGGAACTTTTATTTCTTCAACCACCAAAAGTCTTCCATTCTAATTGACCCAACTTAGTTCTCATTCTCTTACCCTAGGGAACTAATCACTGAGACTAGGACAATGTCAGGACCTGACTGTCAGAAGTTTAGATATAGGAAGGTCGTAATTGCTAAGCCTGTCACCATGGTAACAGGAATGGGGTTGTGCTGATTGGTTTAGGTCAGTCAGGACCTCCCCCAACTTAGCTGAGGGTGGAGGTGGTCAGGAGTCAATTCCTCATGAACATGGTGTTAGAAAGCAGGAAGAGGGGATTTTGCCAGAAAGGAAAGCAAAATATACACCACAGGTGGTCCCTCCCAAACCAGAAAGATTCCGATTGATCCACTAAAAGAAGGCAGCGATATGGTGAGTGATATCTGGGGAAATGAATCGGTGCCTGTGAAGCATTTTGTAAGAGTGTTCCACTGAACAAGAGTGTTGTCATCGGAATGCTTTGTGCACACACTAACTCTGCGGATTGCCTGAGCTCAGGACTGTCTCACTGCTGCTTTCCTGGCAGCAGCCCTTGTAGCAAGACTTACTGTGGAACCAGCTGAGATACAGAGCCAGCTTAGCTCCTCACTTATCTCGGTGATATTTAGCCCCCTTAGCATCAAAAGAAAAAAATGATAGGCAAGTTAGCAGTAATAGATTTCACACACATCCTTTCACTCCCTCCTCAACACAAAGAGAAACACTCTTCCATGAATGGGCAGGCTCTTCATTGGCCCAGTATCTCTCATTACTCTCTTCTCTGAAGAGAACAAGTTGATTACCACTGGCTTATCAGTCACATATCCTTCATCAGCGTGGCCACACCATGTGGTTAAGGGCCCTGGTTCAGGAGTCACCTCAGCTGGGTTCCAGACCTGGCCATTCTGTGGTATCTGCTGTGTGGCCTCAGTCCTTCTGTCTCTCTGGGTCTCAGTTCCTCCTCTCTCAATTAGCCAATGTTGCCTTGTCAAGTTTTAAGATGCTAGGTTTTTTTGAACCAGGTAAACGTCCCTGGTCAAAATATTTAAAAGTGTTCCACCTTAGTTCAAATGCTCCATAAAACAGACTCCAACATGGAGATTTGTGTGAGAAAGTTTGTGGGGAGTGCTCTTGGGATCAACACTCATGATGGAGGGACCAGTTGAACCACGGTGCAGTCTTACTCAGGCCTCAGCCATGCTCACACAGGGAGCAGCAGAGTGAGTGGCTCTTCAGAGCCCAAAATGGGGTCTGGGGCTGGGTTTCTATCATCAAGGAGTTGGATGCACCTCCCCCCAGAAAGAGGGCCTAGCCTTGGGCAAGGCAGTTCTCTTAAGCTATTGGTAATTTTCTAGGAAGGACTCAGCAGTGAACTTTTAACAACCAACTCTCCTGGAGACCAGGGAACTGAATGCCTCAGTCTTGATGGAAATTGGGGGATCTGCGTGATGGACCATAGCATTCTACCACCACATCTTCAGAACATAGGGACAGAGCAGCCAGGCTATGTCTCTTCCTTTCTCAGTCTCTGCCCCATGTGATAACCCAAGGTATCCAACTTTCCCCCTAGTGAGTTCTTTTTTTTAAAAAAAAGATTTTATTATTTTATTTTTAGAGAGAGGGGAAGGGAGAGAAACATCATTTGGTTGCCTCTCACCCACCCCCAACCAGGGACCCAGCCTGCAACCCAGGCATGTACCCCAACCCAAAATTGAACCAGCAACACTTTGGTTCACAAGCCAGTCATTTCTTGAGGGGCGCATCACCTTACTTTCCTCCTCACCTTACTTTCTTCCAATGGTGTGACTGAACAAAACTCAATTATGCAAAGAACCCTCAGAGGAAAGCCAGTCTCCCTGGCATTACAAAAAATAATAAAAAAGTTATTTTGGCCATTGTGAGGTAATGCACTGCCTTTTAAAGGGCATTCTAATTTATTCCCCTCCCAAAAAATCTGATGCATCAAATGTTGGAGAACAGCTCTATTCTTATATATCCTTGTGACGGTTGATAGCACCTGTGTTATATTATTAACATTTCCTTAATTTATACCTGGGGGACTAGAGGTCAGCAACCTTTTTCTGGGGGGACCCTATGTCTGAGGAGCTCTCTCCTTCTGAATGCTAAGAGTGGGGAAAAACCTTCTTTACAAACTGAGATGGCCTAGCTAATTTTAACACTTATTTTTCCCTTACCTGCTATTTTTCTCTGATTTAACTATGTTAGAGTACACTTTTCTTATATTTCTGTCCTTTGGTTCTGAACAGAAGGCACATCTTAAAAATATCTAATCAATAAGAAAGATGCAATTCCATTATGCATCACTTCCCTTAATAGGACCTATTTTAAACTTGGACTTCCTGGGACTAAGATATCTAGTGGTTTATCAGAAATAATTAGACAGTTTGAATAAAGCATATTTGCAGGTCTATACTGCCTCTACGGATAAAAATTTATACAAAGCCATCATAAAAACTCTCTTGAAATGACATCGTCATTTAAGTAGAATGCTAGGGTGGCTGTTTAGGAAAAAGGATACAGAGACAAAAACCCTAAAATAGTTGGTTTTAGAATCAATCAGAAGTTCCAGGAATTCAACTTTTCAAGTGTAACTCTATGTGTTAGAGGATATTTTCCTGGCTGAGGAAATTCTCACCATTATAAATCAATTGTGATTTTCTTTTTTTTTTTTTTTTTTTTTTACTGAAAGTCTATGCCCAACATTGCTAGTTAGAGTAGGGTATAACAAGAAGTATAAAAAAAAAAATTCCTGCCCTTGAGACATCTTACTGGGGAGAACAGACTAACACCTGAAACAATTAAAGCCCAGTTAAATCTAAATGCTCTACATTTAGTGGTAATTCAGGGAGAGGAGGGCTCAGTCATTGCAGGCCGGTGTAGATATGAAAGCTTTTACAAAACAGTTAGGACTGAAGCTTTTGAAAGCCCCAGTTGAACTGCGAAAATATTTTCTGGGAGGGGCAGTGTTTTGAGTGTTCATTACTCTTTAATGCCTTATCTATAAATTATTGATTAGAGTGCTGAACACTGAGTTATACTTGAAAGGAAGAGCCGACTGTGGGTCAGGTAAGCATAGAGGAAGAAAGGGCCCAGAGAAGGTCAGAGAGTGGGCAGTACCACTTAAGGGAGGGCAGGCCTGGGTGAGATTCCCAGGGCTATTGACTCTTAGTCAGGGTGGACAGAAAGGCTTAAAGTAGGAAAGAAGAGGAAACCAAGGGGACAGTTCCCCAAAACAGTCTTTATGTACTTCAAAATTCAGATCCAAGTGTAAAGGAGGTTGAGAAGCACGGTGGCTGCTCTGGTCATTTCAAATAACCCCTGGCCACAGGCATAGTCTGTCTGCAGGGGAAACTTAATGGCATCTCCCTTCTTTGCTAATTCTCAGCCTTTAAAAATGGTAGAAAGAAGAAAGAGGGAGATGTGAGTCACAGAAGCATGACTCAAGGCTCACAAGGAGAGCCCTGGCTGCTGTGGCTCAGTGGATTGAGTGCCAGCCTTCGAACCAAAGGGTCATTAGTTTGATTTCCAGTCTAGGGCATATGCCTGGGTTGCGGGCCAGGTCCCTGGTGGGGGGCCCATGAGAGGCAAACACACATTGATGTTTCTCTCCCTCTTTCTCTCCCTCCCTTCCCCTCTCTAAAACAAACAAATAAATAAAATCTTTAAAGACTTCCAAGGAAAAACTTAGAAGTGTATATAAGAGAATTGATAACAGTAATTGTATTAATTGAGCAGGTACTCTACCTATATATGCTTATAATCAGAACCTCAATTAATCTTCAAAATCATACTGTGAGGCTGTGGTTATCTCATTGCACAGATGAGGAAAATGACCCTACTGGAGGTTGTGTCACCTGCCTTAAAGGAAGTATTAGAATGAGCTCCATAATTCTTTAACTGAATGAATAATTGAATGAACCAACCAATTAAGAATACTTCATGAGAATGAAAATTACCAACATTGTCAACATTTGTAAAGTGCCTGAGTACTGAAAATCTCCTTTTACCCTTATTATCTCTCTCCATTCTCACAGTTCTACAAGGAAGACTTTACTTTTTCCTTCTGCAGATAAGAAAATAGACACCCAGAAAGGATATGTGATTCGCCTGTGATTTCTCAGCTAGCTAAGAATAGCATGAAAGAGGATTCAAACTCAGGTGTTTGAGCACCAAAGCCACCCTCGTTCCCGTCAAAGGCTCCAAATCCAGAAATAGGAAAATAATCTGAGGGCTGAAGGGAAAGGGTGCCCTCACATGGATGAACACAGTTACAGCATATAGAATTGCTTGGACTTCCCCAAGATTATTTTTCTTCTAGTTTCCCTCTCTCCCTGTTATCTTGCATACAGTACCTACTTTTTTTTTCCAAAGGGGAATGTGTGTGTGTGTGTGTGTGTGTGTGTGTGTGTGTGTGTGTGTGTGTGATTCTGAGGGAACGTAAACAGAAGCAAAAACAGCATTCTACGGTGAAACCAGCAGAGGAAAAACATAATCACAGTGCTCTCAAGAATTAGGAGAGCCAGCAGAAACCCTGGGACTTGTGAAAAGAGGAAAGGGAGCAGAAAGGAGCAAGAGCAGACTGGAAAGGTAGCATTGCGGCTTAATTGGTAAGAGGCCTTCCTGGGGCCCTGAGGATGAGGCCACTGGGGATGTGACCAGGCAGTCAATGCCTGGGAATAAGACTCTTCAGTCAAACTCCCTGCCTGTCCCGCAGCAGCCACCCCACAAAGTCAGTTCCTCCCTTGGAAAGACCGCGTTGAAACCATTAAGATAATGCAGTTCCTTGCCAAGTTTGCCATTGGGAGCACGGGGCCGATCCCATGAGCCAGACTTTCTTGGAATGGAAGAACCAGAGGAGTTGCTGCCATGGCAACACAGTTCCCCTGCCCATTTTACACAGCCTTCGAGCTAGGCGGGATCCCTGCAGAAAGTTCCCCACCGACTTCACCAAGGCAGGGAAATCACCGAGTACAAACAGATGAACAGGGGTCTTAGGGAATGTTCCCGCTAGCCTGAAATGGCTGCTGGAAGTTACCATGGCAACCGGATTCCTCACCCACGAAACCCTGAAGGAGGGAGACCGCCTGCGGGAGAGCTGCGGGGGCCAGCGCACCTTCCTTCTCAGGCTCCGGTGGGGGGAGGGTCTGTCTTAGGTCAGGGGCATCCCTGGGAGCCCAGCTCTTTTCCGTGGTGTCTGGAAGAACTGAGTGGGTATTAATTTTTTTAGTTTAGTTTTGTTTCCTTTTTCATGAAAAGACAATGTTAATGAAGCAGGAAAATAGAAACATGAAGAAAATAAATGTACATGGCTGTCATTCTCAACAGCGACTTTGTCATTGGGAGACGTTGATTTGCATGTGTCCTACATAAATTTCCTTATCATTGTCTCTCTTCTTGAGTTCCCTCCTGTAAATCCCTTAATGTATCTAATATTCAAATAGGTGAGTTTTTCTTCTTGGGGGCAAAATGAGTGGAAAGCAGAGCTGAGAGTGGTTAATAGCAGAAACAGGTTTCATGGGTTCAAATTTGAATATTTAAGTTATGTGATTTATATGATTGAAATTTAGTCTAAACCATGGGAAAAAAGGAAAATGAACAGAAAAGGAACTGTTTTAGAAGCCAAGCAAGAGGCATGAGTTTAAGAGCCCCAACACTGTTGATAACAGGATGTATGTGACTCAGTGAAAGCACAGCCTTTGGAGTTAGAGACCCCCGGTCTGCCTCCCTGTCATTTATACCATCTACTCATAAAACCTGGAGACGAAGATGAGTGAAAGATGAATAAAACACACTGATGTGTAATTGATTGGGCTTTTTAGGCAGCTTTATTGAGAGGCAATTGACATACAGTATATATGACATATTTAAAGTGTATCATTTGATAACTGGTAACATATATGTACACCCTCTGGAAACCATCGATGCATAAGGTGAATATATCCACCACCCTCAGGTCTCCTCATGCCTTTTTATTTCTTCCTCCCATCCTTTCCTGCCCTCCCCAGGCCAGCAACTTCTGATCTACTTTCTGTCAGCATAGATTCATTTGCATTTTCTAAAGTTTTAAATAAATAGAATCAGACAGTATATTCTTTTTTGGAGAGTCTGATTTCTTTCATTCAGTATAATTACCATGACATTCACCCATGTTGTTTTGTGTTTCAAAACTTCGTCCTTTTTATTGCTGCATGTATTCTATTGTACAGATGTGCTGAAATTTGTTTGCTCACTTGTTTGTTGATGGACATTTGGGTTGTATCTAGTTCTAGGCTATTACCAAGAAGCTGCTATGAACATTTGTATACAAGTCTTTGTATTAACACATATTTCCTTTGCTCTTGGGTAAAATTCTAGAAGAGGAAAGATTGGCTCATACAGTAGGTGAATGTTTAACATTTTAAGTAACTGCTAATTTGTTTCCCAGAGTGGATTATTTCTTGATTGTACATTAAGACAGTACGGGAGCTTTATTTTCTCCACATCCATATCAACATACGGTACAGTCAGTATTTTTTAATTTTAGCTATTCTAATAGGTGTGTATCGTGTCTTGTTGGATGACTGGTCTTTTTTATTTCAGTTCCTCTAGTTGGGTCATTTTTGTTGCCTTCTGAGTTCAGAAAATCAGTATCACTTGAAATATTATGGGGGTGGGTGAGAATTAAACCAGCTATCAGGCCACGTGGCTAAATTTGCATTAATGAAAAGAATGAATTAGATTTACTTCGCCATCATTTCACTGTCCGGGAATGACATAGAGACACGCACAGTGACCTTTAGTACAAGATGCTGGTGGCAAATGATGACAGTTATAGCTACTATTTATCAGCTTCGATTATATGTCAGATAGGGCTTACATAAATTCTTTCTTTTCATCTGTACAACAACAGAGTGAAGTATGTAGGTGTTCTTATCCTCACATAGAAGTTGATGGAACCGAGGCTAAGAGTGGTTAAGCAATCATTGCCCAAGGTCACTTGGGAATAAGTAAAAAATGCCTGGCCCAAAGCCAGCGTGGGTGCAAAGTCCATGCTCTTTCTTAGCGGCTGTGTTCTAACTTTCCAGGTGGTTATGCATATAGAAGCTGCCTACCTCTTGAGAGCATCTGGATTCATTGGAATAGGATAAAAAAATTAAATTGAGGCAATTATTAATTTCCTTCTCACATTTGTCATTTAGTATTGAGTGCTCCGACAATATCATTTTTCTTTACCAGCATCACGCCATCCCTTCCATCCTCCCCTTCTGCTGCTATGTGCTTTGCCAGTAATGATCTGATTAGTTATTAAATATTACAATAATTCTGTGATTTATATTTCATGTCAATATATGTATACTCACTCCTGTCTGTGCAAAGCTAATTTTATATCAGCTGCCGTAAGAAAAACCATGAAGACAAAAAATATATAAAATTTTGTTTTAATACCCTTACAAATCTGCTGGGAAAGATGAATATAATTCAGGTCAATATCTGATCATTTGATCTTTTAAATATCTATGTAAAAGTACTCAACCTTACTAGTTATAAAATATGCAAGCTGATATCTGACATCATGAGCTCTATATCACTCAATAAAGCTGGGGGGAAATTTTTCTAATTCAAAGAACTTAGACAGCATCTATTTGTATGTATCTCATTTTATCTATTCGCTAGGGTAGGTTTACATGCACACATACACATACACAGTGCAATGGAACTATCACACACCACGGGATTTTTAAAAATCGCAACCACCTTTCTCAATAGAAATATATATGTGTGTGTGCATGTATATTTTTCTATAACTTCGCCCAGTGGTTATCCTACTAAAAATTTATCTGACAGAATAAAACTGAAAGCATAAGATTTCCCTAAAGGCTATTAATCATTGCTCTATAATGGTAAAAAATATCAAAACAACTGAAATATTGACCAGTAGACCAGTTAAATAAACCTTAGTACAGACATATATTGCAGAGTATTTTATAGCTATAAAATTATGTTTTTACAACATTTAAAGATTTCAGGTAATGCCAACTTATGCTAAGTGAAAACAAGCAGCATACAAAATTGTATGTAGAATTCATAGTACAGGATTCTAATCTGGTAGGATTCTAATCTGGTAATAGAAATTATGTATATATATATGTATATATACACACATACATACACGCATATATAATAAACTTTGTCAAGTATTATATTTTTGTTTTCAGATATTAAGGTATGGGAAGAAAGACATCAAAATTTAATAACAGCAATGTTTTGTGAGTTTAATTTTATTCTTTTTTTATTGTTGTTCAAACGCAGTTGTCTCCATTTTCACCCCACCAGTCCTCCCCACGCCACCCATTCCTGCCTCCCACCCTTGAAACTAACCCCTTTGGCTTTGTCCTTTATACATGTTCCTTGATGGGCATTCCGCTATTATCCCCCATTATCCCTCTCCCCCCTCCTCTCTGGTTACTGTCAGTTTGTTCTTTATTTCAATGTCTCTGGTTGTATTTTGCTTGCTTGTTCATTTTGTTGATTAGGTTCCACTTACAGGTGAGATCCTATAGTATTTGTCTTTCACCGCCTGGCTTATTTCACTTAGCATAATGCTCTCCAGTTCCATCCATGCTGTCACAAAGGGTAGGAGCTCCCTCTTTTTTTCTAGAGCATAGCATTCCATTGTGTAAATGTATCATAGTTTTTTGACCCACTTATTTACTGATGGGCACTTAGGCTGTTTCCAACTCTTGGCTATAGTAAATCGTGCTGCTATGAACATTGGGGTGCATAGGTTCTTTTGAATTGGTGTTTCAGGGTTCTTAGGGTATAATCGCAGCAGTGGAATTGCCAGGTCAAAAGGCAGTTCCATTTTTAGTTTTCTGAGGAAATTCCATACTGTTTTCCACAGTGGCTGCACCAGTCTGCATTCCCACCAACAGTGCACTAGGGTTCCCTTTTCTCCACAACCTCTCAGCACTTGTTGTTTGTTGATTTGTTTATCATGGCCATTCTCACCAGTGTGAAGTTGTATCTCATTGTGGTCCACTTTCACCACTTCTTTTCAATATAGTAGTGGAAGTCCTAGCCACAGTGATCAGACAAGAAAGAGAAATAAAAGGCATCCAAACTGGAAAGGAGGAAGTAAAACTGTCACTGTTTGCAGATGACATGAGAGTGTACGTAGAAAACCCTATAGACTCCACGAAAAAACTACTCAACCTAGTAAGTGAATTTGGCAAAACGGCAGGGTTCAAAGTCAATATTCAGAAATCAAAGACATTTTTATACAACAACAATGAAAGATCAGAATCAGAAATCAGGGGGGGAAATCTCATTTGTTATAGCAAGAAGAAAAATAAAGTACCTAGGAATAAACTTTACCAAGGAGATAAAAGACCTGTACTCAGAAAACTACCCAACACTGAAGACAGAAATTAAAGAAGACACAAATAAATGGAAGCATATACCGTGTTAATGGATTGGAAGAATTAACATAATCAAAACGGCCACATTACCCAAAGCAATTTACAGATTCGACGCAATCCCTATTAAAGTACCAATGACATATTTCACAGATATAGAACAAACATTTCAGAAATTTATGTGGAACTGTAATTTTATTCTTTATGTTTCACCTATATTTTTGACAGAATCATTACTTTCACAGCCAAGAAAAAATGTTTATTTTTTAAAAAGCAAAACAGTAAATGAGGTAGGCTATGACAATTCATTGTCTGATTTCCTACCTCACCTCATCCACGTTAGCAGGACTAACTGAGGCTTGGGAGAATCACCCAGTGGAGAGTGCCATCATTATTGTGTTAAATGCAATGACTTTTCTACCTGGGCTCAGTGACATAGAATTTTGCCCTTTAGAAGCTGTAAAAGAAAGACTTGTATAAAAGCACTACAACTTCATAAAAGCTGTATTGAACAAGGTTATTACCCCTTCAAAAGAGGAGGAAGGCTGTGTCATACCCTGAAGAACCTATTTGTAGCACTGTCTTTTGTGTGAGTACAGCATGACTAAATTATCAGCAAAAGAATCTTAGAAAGAGGCCCCACCAATAAGGAGTCAAAGTCATGTGAAAGGGTCAGAGGAGGAAAGAGCAAGGACTCTGCGTGGGAGGGACATCACAGGCATATGGCACAACAGACAGAAAACGCGTTCGCTTATCAACTGCACCCCCCACCGCCATGGGGAGTAACTCACATCCTGTAACATTGCTCTCTGTCCTTCATTATCTCAAAAACACGAAAATATTATCAATCAGCCTTTCTGAAAAATACTAACTAATGAGCCACATTTCCTCTTCCTTCATTTGTCTGTGTTAGCAGTGTCAATGTAAACCTCCCGAAAATAGAAGCCGGCAAATTTCTTAAAACATTTGTTTGATGAGTGGCCCTCCCCACTTTTCCTTTCCTATTATTTTTCATGTCTCTCAGAAGAAAAATAAACAAATTAATCAAAATTCTTTCCAATTGATTATGCTTTGGTTACTTACTGTGTTGTTTTTTTTAAGCTACCTTTCCCAGTTGGGGTTATTTCTATAATAAACTAAAAATAACTTTATTGCCAATATTAAGAACTTGGACAAAAACACCCTCAATCCACTTTGATAACCTAGTCACAGGCATAAAGAAACATTCAAAGAGGTTAATCGTTGTCATGAGAAGATCAGAAAGACTATCATTTTCAAATGCAGTATCTATTAAATGCCCCCATGCATTTAATCACCCCTCTAGCGTTCAGGTTGGACAGATTTACTTTAGTCAGCAGGAGCATTTGTGGAGCACCACAAACAAAGCCTCTAAGAAACAGAGAGGTGATAGGGTGAAGGAGCTAGCTTTGTATGATATGCCAGCCCAGGCCTGCTGGTGGAAAGTCTGTAAAAGGATTTAGTGGGAAATTCCTACATCCTGAAATCCCAGCACAGGTAGAATTTGCATAGACTGCAATGCAGGTGCACAATAAGACAGGTTACATAAGTAAAGCAAAGAAAGAATGCTGGGACCCATGCCCCAATAACTAGGCCTGGAAAAATGTGCTTTTGCTGAGCAGCAAAACTGATGCCTTATGCAGTAGGGTAAAGTGTTTCTGGATGCTGATGGAGCCTAATTGGGGTGACTCTCACCCTGGACAGGCTGCTGCCCATCACAGCTGACTTGAGCACAACCATATGCAAAAGGGAGGACACCAGGAAGTCTAGGCCTGTGTCTTTAGAATGGAAAACAATGGCCTTGGCCTAGTAGCTCATTTGGTTAGAGCATCGTCCTGATATGCCAAAGTTGCAAGTTCAGTCTCTGGTCAGGGCACATATAATAAGCAATCAATTAATGCATAAGTAAGTAGAACTACAAATCAATCCCTCTGCCTCTCTCTCTCTCTCTTTCCCTTTCTCTCTCTCTCTCCCCTCTTCCCTCTCTCAAATCAATAAATAAAATTTTAAAACAATAAAAGAAAGAAAAACATCATACACAGAGAGTCTGGGAAGCTATTATTAAGCAACAGATTTACAGGTATCACTATAATCTAAAAGCAAATTTCATTTAAATCTACAACTGCAGGAAACCTTAGATATCACTTCCAGATCCTCACAAATCCACTTCAGAAATGATTCTAAAAATATTCTACTTCTTTGGAAGAAATCTGGAAAATCCTTAATTACATTTTGGGATTTGGATGATGACAGAATGCAGAGTAAAGAAAGACTCAGAGACCTTTAGGGTTGATCAGATATGGACGGATGGAGGAAGTGATTTAGGAATTATATTGTGAATGTGTTGGGAGCATATTGGCAGAGAGAGATGAAGACAGTGTGGCTGTCTGCAGCTGCCATGGGCTGGAATGATTGCAAGCACCTGGCGAGGCCACTTTATCCACAAATTGGGAAGGGAGCAGTTCTGCTCAGAGTCAGCCTTGTATTTGAAATACTGGCTGCTCTCAGTCAAATTAGGGGTCCCCAGATGTTCTTGGTACAAATGAATTTCATTTCTGAAGCAGAGTCTGCCTTCTTCTAGGAACCTGAGCTCCCTCAGAGATAACAGTTGTTTAAGGGAGACCCTGGGATGACTGAGATTAGAGCGTTTGGTCAATGGGTCTCAGTCTTTGCATTCATACTTGGATGGGAATTCAGTATGTCCAAAAGATGGGCATCAGGAGTCGAAAAGCTAAATGAATAATTTGCAGTGCTCATAAACATATATGGAGGTGGGGTGGGCAGGGAGGAGGCATGTGGCAGAGAAAAGCATCCGTGGAGGGGAGCAAAGAGGGGAAATGAGGGACATCTGTGATAGTGTCAACAATAAAAAGTAAATAAACATGAAGAGATGAAGGTAGAATAGTAGGATTTGGTTTATTCTTTAAATTGAAGCCAAGCAATTCGAAATGAAGGGTAGAGTCTCTCGTCCTTTCTACCCATATACATTCATAAGATGCAGAGTAATCAAAAATGCATGCGTCCTTTGTTGCAGTTGTCAGAACCAACGCCCATATGTAAAATCTAAATAAAGAAGAAATGCTGCCTCTCTGTGCAGATAGGGAAGAAGAAAAGAAAACCGAGGCAAGCAAGATAGGGTTACCTACCCTTCCCAGAAGGGCAGCTTTATCATGGCCCATCATTCAATGTGGCTGATACAAAATAAAGGAGTCTATTTAACGTAATAGACCAACATTTAGCAATGGCCTACTAAGCACAGGAGCTGGAGATGGAAAAATACCAATGAATAAGATGAAATTCCTCCCTTCTCCAGTTCACTACCATCTAGTGGGAACCAGATCAGACTAGCAATAAGATAAAAGTAAACCCAGTCTTTAGGGTTACAATAAACCAATATTAGAGATACCAAACCATTTGTTCAGGAGGAAAGCAATGTGTTCCAATGTAAGCCAAAGCCAGTCTGCCAAGAAAACATCATTTGTGAATTTTGGGATCCCAGTTTAAAAACACATCAAATCACAACCTCTTTGCCCTTTGGACACCTGCAGTCCAGTTTTGACTATCTCTGAAGCTTTTCAGTATCAAAAGCAAAGTATAATACCTGATAGTACAGTCTCCAGGATAAAAATCTCCATCATCGACTAACTCTGTGGCCTTGGGCAAATGTCTTCACTGCCTTATCTGTAAAATAGATGCCTTCACCACAACATAGCTGAGAGAAGCAAGGGGGCCAGTACTTGTAAAGCATTTAGAAGACTGCTTGGTACACAGTGAGGACTGACTAAATGTTAGCTACTTTTATTGTAGAAGCTCCTGGTTAGGAAGTCCTCACTAATCCTCATCCACCAGTTAACAGGAATGAGCAAGAAGAGATGCAGGTTTAGGAAGAGGGAGGTAAAAATAAGCGGAATGAGAGGTTAAAAGAATAGTGGAAAGCAAATAGCTGGCTGTTTTCCAGTGCTGCTGGGTACCTCCCACATTAGCAATTCCAGGCTGGGACTGGGGGGCAGGAAGAGAGTTTCCTGGGGTCCGAAATGACAGGAGGCATCCACTTGCTCTCAGGCTGTGCAAGCACGGGCCTGCCTAGAGGCCTCACTTGCACCTAAGTTCTCGTTCTGTTTAGCAGTCTTTCTGGTGTCCTCCTATGGTTGGTTCCTTGAGTTTACCTGTCATTATCTCTGTTGGAACAGGAAAGGATGTGGATAGATATGTGAGAGAAATAAAGAAAAGTTAGCCAACTCGGTATTCACCAAACATCCAGCGAAAGCTCCCCAAAGTGATGTCCACTCCCAACACCGCTGCCCCACCAGTGATCCAGTTGACAACAACCAGGGCCTGAGTCAGGAACCCCTAACCTCACCCATCCACGCCCAGCTAAAGAGCTTCCCATGGAAAGGTGAGTCTGAGGTTGGGCTTGGGAGGAACTGCTCGGTTGGCAGCAGTGTGAGGAAAAGAGTTGTTGAGTCTTTTGGAATGGTTCAAGCTGACCTCACTTAATCCTGTAGAATTTCCTCCATGTTGATGCTTAGAATAGCTAGAACTATAACCTCAAGCTTATAACCAGGAATCCATTCAATCACGGGACATTGCATGCATCCTGAAAGGGCCCCTTGCTTAGCAGCTATCTGAGATGTCTAGGCACCCCCTAGTGGAAAAGCTTTATGCCTTGGCTGCAGGGGGGACTCACCGCTTGGAATGCATGATCCAGAAAGGTGATAGGAAGGATGCCTAGAAATGTGCCTTCTTCTGTCCCCAGTGCAAATGGACATGCCAGGTACTTGCTATCCCAAAGGCCACGTTGTCTCATCTCTGCCAGGCAATGTAGGGCAAGGATAGGTTGCTTGCCAGGCAAAGAGATGATACTAATTTTTATGCTTGTTTTCTCAAGTAAACTTCCTATCCCTTATCAAACCTTCTCCTTAAGAAGTTCCTGGGTCAGGGTAATAGAGACAACCTCTATTAGTTATAATAGTAACTGTACTGATCACTTGAGGGAGTATTGCACTGTTTGCAAACACATGGTGTCTAATGCCAGACAGCCCAGAATCAAATTCCATCTTTATCTATTACCAGCTGTTGGACCTTGGGAAAATTATTTTACCTCTCTGTGCTTCTGTTTTCTAATATATAAACAGGGGTAATAATAGTAACTGCTTAATAGTATAATCCAGAGGACTAAATGAGTTAACGTCAGTAAAGCATTTAGAATAGAACCCGATATGCTGTAAGTGCTGTGCTAGTTATTATTGTTGGTTTTGTTTCTGTTGTATGTGCTAGGCATGTAAATTTCAATGATGATGATGATGACAGTGCATTATTATATGTATCCTTCTTTAATCTCTTCCACAACCCTATTATTATCTCCTTTACACAGGAAACTGAGGTAGAAAGTTGTCACACTGTGAGTGGTTACGTCAAGTTGAGGCCTAGCACTGGGGCCCTTGTATATAATATGCAAACATAGGAGCTCAGAGATTTGCAGGGAAAACTAGTCATCGGAACCAATATGTATAAAAAAGTGTTATCAGTACTCAGATAGAAATTTGAATAGGGTATTGTGTGGTGGATAAAAAGGGAAGATCAACTGGGCAAGGAGGTGTCAGGAAATACTTTATTGAAGAGGAAAGGCTGGAGCTGAGTCAGAAAAGATAGACAGAAAGAGGGGGGAGAATATAAACATCTTAAGTAAAGGCAAAGATGGGTGAGGCAGCAAGACATGTTCAGGAGCCACAGCGAGTGTGGGTTGGGATGAGGAGCGGGCTGCAGTGGGCCGTGGAGAGGCGAGGAGGCAGTGGGGGAGGCCCTGCCTGCCAGGCTGTGCTCCGCTCTGATGGGCCCAGGGCGGTGCAGAGCCATCGGCGGCGGGCGGGGGGGGGGGGGGGGGGGGGGGGGGGGGGGGGGGGGGGGGGGGGGGGGGGGGGGGGGGGGGGGGGGGGGGGGGGGGGCGGTTAATCGGGCCATGACATGAGAGAACCAGAAAATCCATTTGTCTGGTTTTTCTTTTCACAGTAATTGTTTAAATCTTGATGCGGATGAGTAGTTTTGATCTCCATTTTGGACTACCCTGGCCCCGAGATCTAGAAGTACGAGTGGTCAGCGTCTCTGCACCACAGGCCTGTTTTTCTCGTTGTTTCTGACCAGTTCTAGCCTGGTTGGAGATGAAAGTGGAAATGAAATAGAAAAGATTAACAAATTTACTAGATCCTTTTATTTCTCCTCCTACCAGGATGAATAAAAGCTACATGATACATAGTTTTTTCCCTTTAAAGTTACTAAGGTCCTAAGTTAACAATGGCTCGTGGCCTCTGTCACGTTGTCTGGTCAATACTATCACAACCTAACTTGTTCACTAGTGCATGTGGGGAGGCCAATTCTAAGATCAAAGAATCTGCCCTTGAGGACTTTACAAACTTACAAATCCAAGTCAAAATTGAGAACAGAAGAGACTGGGACATCCACTGATACACTGAAACTCAGTGTGCCATCATCCTAAGGAAGGGAGCTTTGCCACCAGTTCCTAAAAGGAGACATGAGCACAATTTAGAAGGCTTTCCACAACTGTGTCTAGTGGTCACCAGCAAAAGAGTGGAGGTACCGATGACAAAGGCACTTAAGGTTCCAGACTGAGTCCGACATACCACATCACATTCCAAAGCCTTATGACTAGCCAGGGAAGGTGTCAGGTTCAGGCATCATTGCATTTCTCCACAAAGTAAAGATCCACAGTAAGATAAATATAAATGCAAAAGAATCATAATGAGAGTGTAAAGCACCAGAAAAGACCTAACCTTTTTCTTGACCTGTTTTTTTAACTGTATGAGTATGGCTAATAGCAAAAGTAGGGATGGTAATGATGAAAAGCACCACACTGGAAATCCACGATCAGCTGGGATTAGAGAATAGTCACTGGCAGTAGGGTTTCTCCTGTCTTTAACATCCACAATAACTCTCAACACTAGCTGAACATTAAAATCACCTGGAGAGCTTTTAAAAACTTTCCCTGGGTACCAGCCCAGACCTATTACATCAAAGTATCTGCAGAAGGGGCCTGGGCTTCAGTATTTTTGTTACAAATCATCCCTCTATAAATTGAAGGCAAATACACCATTTGCCTTCTCCTGTTCCGAGGGGAATGGACAGTACCATTCTCCTTGGAACAGGAGTGTAATGTGACGGAAAGAATAAGTGCTAAGACCATGGGCTCTCCAGCCAGCTCTGCAAACTGAAGTCCCAGATCTTTCACATACCAGTTGCAGGAACAAGTTACTTAACCTCACTGAGTGTGGCACCTTCGTTCACAAAATGAGAATAATATGACTCATTTTGAGAATTGTGGTGACTAAATGCATGTGTAGCTCTTGGCACCTGGTAAGTACCCAACCGAAACTTGTGGTAATAGTGACCATCACTAGAGAATAAAGAATGATGAAGAATCAAGATGTGTGCAGAGGCCCAGGCACTGCTACTAACAAGACATGAGAATTGCAGCCTCACCAAGAAAATTGCTTAACCCCCCTGGGTCTAATCCCTCCTAAAATTTCCATAAGTTGGAAAATTTGAGGTGACTGTTCTCTGAGGTAGCTATTATCTCTAACATTTTGTTGTATCCATAGAGCAGCAGGAAGCTGAACAGACCACTGTCTCATCAGGAACTTACTGAGTACTGTTGTGTGGTGACAGAGCAGAGGAAAGACCTGGAAGAAAAGGTAACAGACAGTTCTGAGAGGCGTGGCTCCTGAGCTGAGCTCGACCCTTCCCAGACCACCTCCGAAACAGATGTCGACATCCCTTCCCCAGCTCCAGCCAATGCCTCCATCTGTTTGCCCACGTTCATCTGGTCTAGTTAGGCACTTAGGGGCCTAACCAAGTAGTGCCCTAGTGAGGGGGATATAAAAAGTGCTTAACTAGAAATCAGAAATGAAGATTCTACCTGTTGCTCCCAATAAAAACCTCACCACTTTTCTCCATGAAGATCTCCAGTAAGATAAATATAAATGCAAAAGAATTATAATGAGAGTGTGAAGCACCAGAAAAGAACTAAACTTTTTCTTGACCTGTTTTTAACTGTATGAGTATGGCTAATAGCAAAAGTAGGGATGATAATGATGAAAAGCACCACCACCTTCTCTGTACTTCAAGTTCACCTCAGCAAAATGGGAACTGACAATATCTACTGTTAAATAATAAAAATTCAACAGAGCAACTTGAAAATCTAATAGTCTTCATTCAGCAATTCATGGTTAGGGAAGCATCCTATCTAGCAGATAGCAAGAAGCTGTAAAATGGAAGGTAGAAGGAGACAGAGATGAGGAAAGAGTGAATTATTTCATCTTTCTTTAGGGTATGGAAGAGTTCCATCAGAGGGATTACCTCAGTACTCCTGACCAGGAAATATCAGCTTGACTCGTTAAAGGTCACATTTCTGGGAGAACCTGAAACTGCAATTAGGTTACTGTGTAGAGCAACAGCAGAGCAAGTATGTTCATCAAGATTTACTTCACATATTTAGGTATTCCTATATTGGTTGTATAAATGATTACTAAGGTTTTATCCATTTGTTGCATTGTTCCCTTTATCATTATGTAGTATCCTTCTTTGTCTGTTACTATAGCCTTTGTTTTAAAGTCTATTTTGTTGGATATAAGTACTGCTACCCCAGCCTTTATTCCCTTTCCATTTGCATGAAATATCTTTTTCCAACCCTTTACTTTTAGTCTACATATATCTTTCTATCTCAAATGAGTCTCTTGGTGGCAGCATATATATGGAGCTTTTTTTCTTATCCATTCAGCTACCCTATGTCTTTTGGTTGGGGCATTTAAGCCATTTACATTTAAGGTGATTATTGATAGATACATGTTTACTGCCGTTTTACTGTTAGACTATTTTCTTCTGTTTTTGGTTTGTTTGTTTGTTTCTCTTTTTCTTCTTAAAGCAAGCCCTTTAACTTTTTTTTTTTTTTCAGTACTGGTTCAGGGGGTTTGGATAAGGATGACTATAACTAATGCTATATGACTGATTGATAAACAGCTTGTTCTTGTCTGGGAAGCTCCTTATTTCTCTTCAAATTTTAAATGATAGTCTTGCTACTGACTTCCAGCCAAGATGGAGGCGTAGGTAGACACACTATGCCTCCTCGCACAACCAAAAGAGGGAAAATAACAATTTAAAAACAAAAAACAACCAGATCTGACAGAGAATCCAACTGTTTGGAAGTCCCACAACCAAAAAGTTAAAGAAGACACATTCATCCAGACTGGGAAGTGGAGCGGAGCTGGCGGAAAATGTGTGGCAAGCTGGCGATTTGTGGAGTGGTGGGGGCAATGCTGCAGCTGCCTGAAGAGGCCCGCAGCTGGATGATCTGGACCCACTGGGGCCAAGACTGGTAAACTGGGTGGTCCCTCATAGGTGTGCAGATAGACCAGGAGGAAAAGCTGGGGAGTGGAACAGACTACGCAGCCCACCAATGCAGGGAAATAAAGCCTCAAACCACTGATTGAAAACACCTGTGGGGGTTAAGACAGCGGAGGGAGGAACTCCCAGCATCACAGCAGAGTTCATTGGAGAAAACCACAGGGACTTAGATCTGCACAGGCCCACCCACCCAGGAACCAGCATGGAGATGTCCAATTTCCTTATGGGTGTCATGGGAGGCGACTGGGAGCCAGCAGAGAGCAGAGCAAGAGTCATTTTTCTGTCTCAGGCCCCGCCCCCACAGGCAGTGTCACAACACAACGTTGTGGATTACCCCACCCTGGTGAACACCTAAGGCTCTGCCCCTTAAAGTAACATGTACGAGAGGGAAAAATGGCCCAAATGAAAGAGCAGATCAAAATGCCAGGAAAAATTCAACTAAGCCATGAAGAGATAGCCAACGTATCAAATGCACAGTTCAAAATACTGGTAATCAGGACACTCACAGGATTGGTTGAAATTGGTCACAAATTAGATGAAAATATGAAGAATACGCTAAGAGAAATGAGGGGAAATGTAAAGGGAACCAATAGTGATGGGAACCAATAGTGACTGGGACTCAAATCAATGGAGTGGACCAGATAGAAGAGAAAAATGTTCAACCAGAAAGGAATGAAGAAACAAGAATTCAAAAAAATGAGGAGAGGCTTAGGAACCTCCAGGACATCTGTAAACATCTCAACATCTGGGTCATAAGGGTGCCAGAAGGAGAAGATGAAAACCAAGGGATTGAAAACTTATTTGAACAAATAATGAAGGAAAACTTCCCCAATCTGGCAAAGGAAATAAACTTCCAGGACGTCCAGAAAGCTCAGAGTCCCAAAGAAGTTGGACCCAAAGAAGAACACACCAAGACACATCATAGTGACATTATCCAAGATTAAAAATAAGGAGACTAGAAGCAGCAAAAAAAAAAGAAGACAATCACCTACAAAGGAGATCCCATAAGATTGTCAGATTTCTCAAGAGACCTTTCAGGAAAGAAGGGGCTAGAAGGAAGTATACCAAGTCATGAAAGGCAAGGACCTACATCCAAAAATACTCTACCCAGCTAAACTTTTATTTAGAATAGAAGGGCAGATAAAGTGCTTCTCAGATAAGGTCAAGTTCAAAAAGTTCATCATCACCCAGCCTTTATTATATGGAATGTTAAAGGGATTTATATAAGTCATGGAGGGATATTAACAGGGGAATGGGAGGGGGAGAGAGGACAAAGTACAGAGAATAGGTAGTGTAAATGGTAGGTAGAAAACGGACAGGGAGAGGCTGAGAATAGTATGAGAATAGGTTGGGAAATGTGGAAGCCAGGGAACTTATGTGTATGACCCATGGGCAAAAACTAAAGGCGGGGAATGGGGGAGTATGGGGCAGGGGGGGAATAGAGGGGAAAATGGGACAATTGTAATAGCATAACCAATAAAATAAATTTTTTTAAAGCAAAAAAAAAATGATAGTCTTGCTAGGTAAAGTAGCTTTGGTTAAAGGTCCTTGCTTTTCATCACCTTGAATATTTCATGCCACTCCCTTCTGGTCTGAAATGTTTCTGTTGAGAAATCAGATGACAGTCTAATTGGTGCTTCCTTATATGTAACTACCTGCTTTTCTCTTGCAGCTTTTAGGATTCTCTTCTTGTCTTTAAGCCTTTTCACTCCGATTATTATGTGTCTCAATGTAGGCTTCTTTGGGTCCAATTTGTTTGGGACTCTCTGAGCTTCCTGGATTTGTGTGTCTTTTTCCTTGACCAGATTATGGAAGTTTCAGTCATTATTTCTTCAAATAGATTCTCAATTCCTTGCTTGTTCTCTTCTCCTTCTGGTATTCCCATGATGTGGATATTGTTACACTTCATGTTGTCCAAAATACATATTAAGCTCTCCCCATTTTTTTTATTCTTTTTTTCTTTGTGCTGCTCTGCCTGTGTGTTTTTTCTACCTTGTCCTCCAAATCACTGATTCAATCCTCTGCTTCATCTAACTTACTGTTTATTCTTCCCAGTGCATTATATATCTCAGATATTGCATTCTTTATTTTTGACTGGTCCTTTTTTATGGTTTCTATGTCTTTTTTCATGCTGTTGAGTATTGTTATTATCATTACTCCAAACTATCTGATAAATTGCTTGCTCCATTTCATCTAGTTCTTCTTCTGGAGAATTCTCATGTTCTTTCATTTTGGCTCTGTTTCTTTGTCTTCACATTGTAGCAACCTCTTTGATTTTCAGCATTAGTTGTTAAAGTAATCAATGATATAACCTCTAGCTGTAATCAGTGGCCTGGTGTGGGAGTCTCCATCCGGTGGAATCCTCCAGGCTGTCAAGGATGAAATGAGATTTCCAAGACAAGATCTGCTTGGTGAGAGAAGGCTGGGTAATCTCTCAGAAGAGAAGAGCCTCGAACACTTCTTTTCCTGCATATTTATTGAGTTCAGCTCACACAGAGATACATAGTATGCACGTAAAGCTCATCAATCAATGTCCAAAAAGCTACAGTCATGAAAAACTGACATCATCTATAGATAATAATTGAAGAAACAAAGGGATTGTCTCTGGTAAGGGTCAGTGAGATAGGCTGACACTAGAAGGTTGTTGAGGCATGCATCATGAAGTAGGGAGTTTCACTCCCTATGCTTTGAGTTCAAATGTTTAGTTCAAACCAACAGGGCTATCAAGCAAGCCTCAAAGGAAACAATGTACATTCTTTCTCAGGCCTGATTGTCCCTGGGAGCTGTCCATTCCAGTGCAAGGCTGCAGTTGCCTCTGGCATTATTTTCAGACTGAGTCAGGTTAGGGGAGCAAAGCAGCCAAGAGATTAGGAGACTTCTTCCAGATAGAATGAGGACTCAGGGTATGACAAAGCTGAGGGGCGAGGGTCTTTCTGCCCCTTCTTTATAGTCCCCTAAGTCCTTCCCTGATGGCCCTTTTTGCAGCTGTGCCTGGCTTAGGTTGTCCCTCCCTTGAGGGATATTACCCGTCATTGACTAACCAGCCATCTTCTGAGGCCAAGCAGAGTGAAGTGAGGGAGGCAGGGGCTGTACTCCTGCAAGGAAAATAGGTTCCATCTCCTTAGTGGCTCATGGCCCCAAGGTCTTTTCACTCAGGCCTATCTGTGAGACTCTAGTCCATTAATAAGACTACAGTCCCTGAAACCAGGCAGGACAGCTCCCAACAGCTTGGCTTAAGCATCACAGAGTGGGGCAGAGTAATTCCTACAGGTGTGTCTATTGCTTCCCCTCAAGCTGACACCACTTGGACAGTAGTGCTCTGCCTGAGAAAGATGGCTTCTGAACTTCTGGCCAAGATAGAGGCATAGGTAGACACACTGTGCCTCCTCACACAACCAAAAGAAGGACAACAGCAAACTTAAAAACAAAAACAACCAAGACTGACCAAGAATCAAACTCTATGGAAGTCCGACAAACAAGGAGTTAAAGAAGAAACATTCATCCAGACAGGTAGGAGGTGTGGAGATAGACAGTTCTGCGGAGAGGACTCATGCCAAGGCAGTGGCTGGAGGGCCGGGGTGGGCAAGGTGGTGGCTTGCGGACCAGGCAAGGAGTTAGCTGGTGGACCAGGTGAGGTAGTGGCTGGCAGAGTGAGAGGTCTCACATTTGCATGCAGATAAACCAGGAGGAACAACTGGGGAGCGAAACAGACCCCACAACCCAGAGTTCCAGCACAGGGAAATAAAACCTCAAAACCTCTGACTGAAAAAACCTGTGAGGGCTGAGGCAGTGGGAGAAACTCCCAGCCTCACAGTAGCATTCATTGGAGAGACACATAGGGTCCCAGACCATACACAAACCCACCCACCTTGAAATCAGCACCAGGAGGGCCCAATTTGCTCCTGAGTAGTGGCGCAAGCAACTGAAAGCTGGCAGAGAACTGAACAAGAGGCATTGCTCCCTCTTGGACCCCTCCCCCACATACAGCAACACAATGCAGCCACGAGGTTGTCCCACCCAGGTGAATACCTAAGGCTCCGCCCCTTACTACATAACAAGCACACTGAGACCAAAAAAAAATGGCCCAAATGAAAGAACAGATCAAAGCTCCAGAAAAAATACAACTGAGGAAGAGATAGTCAACTTATCAGGCACAGAGTTCAAAACACTGGTAATCAGGATGCTCACAGAAATGGTTGAGTATGGTTGCAAAATAGAGGAAAAAGTGAAGGACATGAAAAGTGAAATAAAGGAAAATGTACAGGGAACAAACAGTGATGGGAAGGAAACCGGGACTCACATCAATGGTTTGGAGCAGAAGGAAGAAATAAACATTCAACCAGAACAGAATGAAGAAACAAGAACTCAAAAAAATGAGGAGCAGCTTAGGAACACCCAGGACAACTTTAAACATTCCAAAATGTAAATCATAAGCATGCCAGAGGAGAAAAGGAAGAGCAAGAAATGGAAACCTTATTTGAAGACATAATGAAGGAGAACTTCCCTAACCTGGCAAAGGAAATAGAGTTCTAGAAAGTCCAAGAACCTCAGAGAGTTCCAAAGAAGTTGGACCCAAGGAAGCACACACCAAGGGACATCATAATGACATTAGCCAAGATTAATGATAAGGAGAGAATCTTGAAAGCAGCAAGAGAAAAGGAGACAGTTACCTACAAATAAGTTTCCATAAGACTATCAGCTGATTTCTCAAAAAACAAACAAACAAAAAAAAAACTTTACAGGCAAAAAGGGACTGGAAAGAAGTACTTGAAGTCATGAAAGGCAAGGACCTACATCCAAGATTCCTCTATCCAGCAAAGCCATCATTTAGAATGAAAGGGCAGATAAAGTGCTTCCCAGATAAAAACAAGTTAAAGGAGTTCATCATCACCAAGCCCTTGTTATATGAAATGTTAAAGGGATTTATCTAAGAAAAAGGAGATCAAAATTATGAACAGTAAAATGACAACTCACAACTATCAACAGCTGAACCTAAACAAAACAAAAACAAACTAAGCAAACAACTAAAACAGGGACAGAATCACAGAAATGGAGATCACATGGAGGGTTATCAGTGGGGGAGTGAGAGGGGGAGGATGGGGGAAAAGGTACAAGGAACAAGAAACATAAATGTAGGTAGAAAATAGACAGAGGGTAGTAAAGAATAATATGGGAAATGTAGAAGCCAAAGAACTTATATGTATGACCCATGGACATGAACTAAAGGGGGGAGGGGAATGTGTGTGGGTGGGGGTGTTCAGGGTGGAGGGGAATAAGGGGGAAAAATGGGACAACTGTAATAGCATAATCAATAAAATATATTTTAAAAATTAAAAAAAAAGAAAGATGTTTCTGCAGTATGGGGAATGACTCAGCTCAAGGGCCCTGATGACTATTTATTCAGTTCTCAGCCCACAGCCACCAAACTCAGACTCTCCTCAAGCAACCCTAGCCCACTCTGCCCTCCCTCTGATGGAGCCCAGGGTAAGTGGCTGCAAATTAAATTTTGTGTGTTGGCTCTTTAAGAGGCTCTCTATGTCTCAAGCCATCTCTCCCTACAGACAGAAATCCTGATACTTTTCATAGCTGGATGTTATGTGAATTCCTTTCTGGCTGTGTTGCTATAGGCTGGGGAGCCCATCTTGGGGTTTAGATCTCACGGTTCTCAGAGGGAACTTCCAAGCTATTGAAATATCCCTCAGAACTTCACCTACCACCCGTGGCAATGAAGCCAGGCCTCTCACACCTCCTCCGCACTCCCTACAAGTCTCATTGTGGTGAAGTGGTTTCCTCTGTCTGTCACCAGTTATAAGGCTTCCATCCAGCTAGTTTTCAGTTGGTTATTCAAGATTATTTTTCCATAATTTAATTGTAATTCCAGATCAATCCTGGGAGGAGGTTAGTGTAGCTTTCGTTTACTCCTTCACCATCTTGGATCTTCCTCTCTGGTCTTTTTAAAGACCAGAAATGTGCATAATTCTACCTTCAGGAGCAGCCAGTGACTGTGACTCCATGTCTGATGCTCACTCTGCTCACTTCTATGGTGTAAGCTCCCCCTCTCTGTATGTAACTTGCATATGACTCTATTGGCTTATTGGGATGACCCCCAGCAATAAACCTGGCATTGTGGAAAGACGTAAACATGTGAGTGACTCCTTTCAGAGATACTCCCTTGCTCTCAATTGTTACATATTAAATCTTGGTTTGCTTATGCGGGGCTCCATTTGGGGCCCGCTGTCTTTTCATTTATTTAATCCTACTTTCAACATACTTCCCAGCAATCTTGTAAAGGTAAATGGTTTTGAGACAGGCCAAGAAGCCAGGACAAGTAGAATAGGGAAACTGAGATAGATAGCGAAACAAAATGGCTGAGCAATTTATAGCCAGGCACAAAAGGTTACCCCTCTAGAGATAACATCTAGCCCTCAGTTGTATTTCAGCTCCAGGCCCAGAATAGCAATAAAACCAGGTTGGTAATGACAAGACCAGCTGCAATGACTATGGACCCCCTTCCCTGGCACTGATCAATCAGTAGAGACCATGACCCTGAAAGACCACACCTGGAAACCTGATGAATATCTGCTGAAATCTTCCTTAAGATCTCCCCTAAGATTCCTGCCTGCATGAGAGATAAAAGCCTCAAGATGAAGGACCCACCCGCATGCTCTCCCTCTGGGGAGCATCCCATACTATTCCCTTCCCCTTCTTCTTCCCCCACAAGCATACATCTCCTAAATTCTAAAGGTCCCCAAGGAGAGACTTGCAACCAGGGGAGCAATGGGCAGCAGCAGGTCATGCCAGGCTGAGCCCCCTCAATCTTTCCCCAAGGCTCCATTTTCTCTGGCTTCCCAGTGAGCTAAGGCAGCCCAGCCTAGGCTCTCCTGTTGTTTCTTCTATGCTAAGCCCTTCCTTGTTTCACTGTTCCAGCTTTAGTAAAGTGCATTCATAGTCATGTTGTGAAATTTTTTCTGCACATTGTCAAGAACCCACACACTACTGACTGACGCTCAGCAGACCTGCTCAAGGCCATGCCCCTTGTCCGGTAATAATTTCGATTTAATAGAAAGACCTTTAGGAACTTTGGAATATCTGAGGAAGAGAAAATGGAGACACTCTGCATATACTTCAGACAGATTTTTAAAGACCAGAAATGGATACAATTCCATTTAAATGAGATCTTCAATTTTTAAAAATACTACTGTAAACTAAAGGTGGCCTCAAAAAGTTGATCATTGTAATGCCAATTAATAGAACTGAAAGCTCAATGTAGATAATTTACAATAAAAAAAATAATGTGTAAGCATCATGTACCATCCCTCTGAGAGCTTCACAAGCCATCCCAGGGTTCTCTAGGTCCCCTCTGCTCAAAGCCAGCCCTCCCATCCACAGCTGTCTAAGGAATTTGTTACTGGTAAATTTACATGCATTAGCATTACCAAGAATACAAAATGTTCCTATTATTATGTAAGCAGCCTCAGTTTAAACAGGCTGTCCACTGCTTCCAGGCTTGGCAGCATCTAGTTTGTTGGCAGATAGACTATTCCAGCCTGCTTTTTCCTGTCATGGTTTTGATAAACATTATCATAAACCAGGTGCCTTTTTGAGTCATCACCTTGTCTCCAGCATCTGCCTTCTCCATCAAGTGGAGTACCTATTAAGAACTGGGGACATTACTTCAGCAGCTAATTAAACAAGCTAAAATGAACATGTAAATTCATTTGCAGTTCAACTTTCCATTACTATTTCCAGCTGCTAATAGAGGGAGCAGAGTCAGTAATGTGTCATGAATGGATGATGTGTGAGATTATGTCATAATGAAAAACATATGTCCATGCTGATTTTTATAGCCAACAATTATGAGAACTCTGGCCACTTTAAAACTTCTACAACATATCCCCAAAAGTGCTATATTATATCTAATAAGTCTAAGAGATTGTTTGTAAATATAAAACATAGAGTTTTTTTAAAAAGTATTTTTAAAATGTCTGCAAGCAAAGCTAAATCCACTTTGAGAGTCACGGGATGCCACCCCTAGCAACCCCGTGTGAATCTTAGCACCTGACCATGACCTCATCTTCCTTAAATGCCCCAGGCCAAGACATTCTCTGGGAGAATGAACTGAGTATCCCATGTAAATACTTTTCACATTCTTCACTTCAAAATGAATAGGAACGAGAACAGTGTCTGTAAGTTTGGACTTACTAGGTTTTTAAAAGAAGAGGAATTTTGGGCTTTCAATCTACCCAGTCATCCCCTCAGGTGCAATCCAAACTTAAATTGTGTAAACTGTAGCATTATGCTTAAGACAGTGAGTTTTCACTCGAGCAGAAAGAGCTCTGTGAAATGAGAACTACTCCCCAGGAAAGGAGAGAGAGAGGAATCAAGTTGTCATGCTAGGCTGAGGTCAAGAGTCAATGTCCACATCATTATAATGATGAGACAGCTTTTTGTAAATGAAGCTCTAATAAACATGAGTGGGGGGAGTCTGTTAAATGGTTAAGGGTTAACACTTTCCCCACCCTAATGCTGGGGCTGAATTAACTCCTCCCGTTTATGACAAGTTGAGTGCAGGCTAAGGGTGAATGTCAGGGTGCGGAGAGGAGAGCAGAGACGGAGTGATTCCTGTCAAAGCAGAAGCCAGGTGTCATTGTCTGGGCAGCATGGCTGGTCAGCCAACACGCACACATGCAGCATCACAGTAAATAGGCGCAGGGTGGACAGTTTGGCAGATATTCAAAGTGCTCTGATTCTGCAGGTCCCTGCCAACTTCTCTGCTAAAGAATTGTGTTAATAAATAGGAAATGTGTGGGAAAGAAAAGAATATCACACAGTAAGTGATACTCTGCTCTAAAGCCAACAGAGTTTGGTCTTCTCCAGGGCCAGGTTGGGGGCAGAACCTTAGGAATAAAGCACAATGCAGCACTCCCTGTGCTGACTTCCTTACCCTCTTCACTGGGCAGGTGACCTGGCTTGACCATTCACTCACTGCCTCCAGCTACAAAAGCTGATAGAATAACTAAAATGGTCCATATGTCGTGTTCCAGGCCTGCTCCTACACCCTATGCCTACAGAAACAACTGCAGGTCCCAGTCTTGGCCTCAGTTTCCCCAGAGAGGACACTACTCTGCCTGTGAGTGATTAAGAACATGAGACCTGCCCTGATGGCAGCAAGAATGTGTAGAGGCCTCTGGGAGAAAAGGCTCTGTCTACACTCCCTTCTCTGCAAACTGGCCATTCCCCACAGGCCCTGGTTAAGGGACGGAACATCTTCTGGCCACAGCCATTGGGATGCAAGCTAGATACAGGACCCACAATGAGCTAAGTGAGTCTTTGTCTGGAGAACTTGAATCATAATCCTGAGACAAGACCCCAAGCATTGTACTTAGAGTTCCAAGAAGCTGGGGTTAGAACAGCCTCCTCCTATCACGTGCATCTTGACAAGCAGGCAGCGATATCTGGCTATGAAAAAGGGCAGAAAGAATCAAATACCCAGAAGGAAGAAGATATAAGCGATTACCTTAGTGCCCCCACAGAGACAGGGGAGTAACTTCAGGGCTGACTTGTTTGGTCTAGTGCCACCAGGATATATTTCCTACAGTGAGGTCATTTGACTTGGGCTGGATTGAGTGAGCCAAGGGGCACCTTAAATGAACTGAGGCTCACAGCACTGTGGGAGATGGGAGGGGAGTAGGGCTGGTCCTGTGAACAGGTGTGTAGGGCCAGGAGGTTGGGCACTGATCTGTCAACCTTGCAATTTGGTTCCATTCATCTCGACAAACATTCCTGGAGGGCCTCCCACATGGGCCTTCTGGCATTCGCTCACCCCTGCCCTGGGCACAGAGGCTCTTTTCACTGCCCAACACAGAGGGCACAGTGTGTGACTGAGGACCATTTTTAAAAAGTCCTTATTATAGACATCGCTTTTATGACCTTGGCCTCATTCATTCCAGTTTCCAGCTCCTGCCACTTTTATTTTCCCTAAAAAGCTCTGGGAATGTTACCTGGTAGAAGCTTCCTGAGCAATGAATCAGCACACTGTAATCAGTCCCTCTGTGAATTCCAAGAAGCTGTTCTTTCAATCACTCTGCTGGTACTCCATATGACACTGCCTTAGAAGGGCTTGGAAGCTGCATTTTAATCTTGAATGATTTTCTTTTCATATACGTGTATATACATATATCATATGTATATCGTATACATGTATGTCTTATTCTCACAGTTATGTCTTATTCTCACAGTTATAAACTCCTTGAGAGCAAAGACTATATGTTGTCCTTTTTTTCAAGCCTTAATCTATAATCACTTTGATGAGAGAATAAGTCCTTCATAAACAAATGACAACAGAGTGCCCTTGGTGCTCATCAGCTTGTCAGAACACGTACAGATGAAGACATCTCTAGACTCCAGCTGGCCCATTCTTTTGCTCTGAGTCCCTCCTGTTCTGCAGCCCAGAGCAGAAATGAACTTTAAGGTCAGTTTTTTAGCACAGGAAGAGAGACCTTAGAGATCAAAAGGACTAATCCACATTTCAGTGGAGGAAATGAAGTCGCCAGAAATTTCACCCTCTCCACATCATCTGGCTAGTGAGTGGCATTTCCCTTTCTACTGGCCCCTGTGGCCTTTATCATATGGGTGTCTCCCTTTTACTCCATGATGAAGAGGTGGAAGCTAGTCTGATGATTACCTTCCTCTACTTCTTTTTAGAAGTTGAGGGGAGCCCGGATTCTGATATGTTTCCTTCCCCTGCATTCAGATGTTAATTAGCCTGGCCCACTTCATCTTGGCCTCACTTCTGGTCACAGAGTCCTGTCAGGCACTGACCTGAAATAACTGCCACAGGACTTCTCAAGACTTTTGGGATTTAAACCCATTTTCTCCACATCTCGCCTCATCATGCCCTCCAAGAAAACAGTTCCAGGATTCATAATACAAGGTGAGCTTGCTCACCATAGCTTCCAGCCATACCTTACAAGAGTGTTCTGGTTCCTTAACAACCGTTCACATACCACACCTGAAAACTCTGCTCCTGGGGGAGGGGTTCATAGACCTACTTGCTCTACTCAAGTCCAAGTTCAGACAAGGCATATTATGCAAAGCAGGTACAAGACAGACAGTTTGGCAGGAGTTCAGTTACCTCAGTTCATGGAAACTCTCGCCAGCTCTATGCAGAGGAAGTAGTCTGTTAATTAATGGGAAATTTGTGTCACATTTCATATCAAAGCCTCTCTCAGGAAACAGGACTCTGAAGACAGTCACAGTATGAGGCACCTTTGGGGTGTTTGTGAAGGAAGAAGTGGCCCTGCCTTTGCTCTAGAGAATCACACAATCTCTCTGTCCCTCCTCCCCACTATGAGACACTCTCCTCTTCATTGTCTCCCTCAGCATCGGAAATGAGTCCTCGTCAGAGTATTCAGCAGCAGCGGAACCCACCTCTGCAGTGATGCATAGGCAACAGTCACAATTCCTTTGGCTGCAAACACAGGCTCTAAGTACATTGATCAGAGAGACCTGGGTTTCCTGCCTCTCCCTGCCCATTCCCAAAAGGGTGTTTCTCCTCTATTAGCTTCCCCTCCCCCCTAGTCCCCACTAGCCCCCACAGAGCTGTGGCTTCTCTGTGAACAGCCAACCAGATCCCTGGCCCTGACCACGCTGAATGTCACTTGCTGCTTCACATGTCTGTCTCTCCCACAGAACCGTGCGTTCCCTCAGGACACAGCCTGGCCATATGCATTGGCCTATATTGTGGGCTGATTAAACATGTTGAATAAATGAATGAAAGAATTAGTGACTGACTCTCAGATAGGCTCTGATAAACTCAGATTAAAGTGAAAATTATCACTGGGGCCAAGTGATACTATTTCAGAATATATTTGCATTCTAAAAGCCTTTCACCCACCTAGTGAAAGGAATGAGAATTTTAAACACCTGGTATTTGGGAGGGAGAGGAATTTGGTGAAAATCCAGTGGCACATCAAGGGCAAAAGAAGAACAAGGAGAGCCCTCAACACATTATTTGTAGAGAATATAAAAGCAATAACAAATCTGACCAAAATCAGTTTAATTATCACTTTTATTATAAAATTACATCAGCAATGTAAATGTCATTGATAAAATACCCCTCCCGCAGAAAAAATCTTTCATTGTTCTAAGTTTTAATCAATTGCTGCAGTTTATGGTTGATATTAATAGTATGTGTCCAATGATGGTATTTTATAACTTATCCTGAGCCAGGACTCTGGAGCTGGGCGTCAGAACAACAGCCTCTCCTGGCATGGTCCTCCCTGACTCCAAGCTTGGCTTGCAAGGCGGTGGTTCCATGCTGGGAGCACCTAAGAACACTTCAGCCTATTGCCCCACCCTCCCCCCATTTACCAAGGGCTCGACTCCTAAAGTGGTGAATCCCACTCCCAGCTACAGAGCCCTGGCTCAGAGGTTTCATCTGGGGGGACAAACTCATTAAACAGTGACCACAGGAACTTTTCCTTCAAGGGAACATAAATGTAGTTGGATTTTTCTATAGAACAATTTATGTCTCCAGGATATTGTAAAAAACAATAGAGCAGTCAGTCAGCCAGCAATAGTAGAGTCTAACAGCTGGAAGTGGTCAGGGAAAAAGAAGACTACAGCCATACTCAATAATTCCAGGGTAACTATGGGTACATCCAAAGCTGTGCTTCTCGGAGGAGCAACATCAGGAGCTGAACACTGTGTATATATTTTGGGGGAAGTGGGGAAGTGGAGGTAAGAAACAGGAAAGTGAAACTTCCAAAATAATCCAAACAGTCACTAAAAAACTAAATAAACAAATAATAATAACAAACCTTGGGGTGGGAGAGAGGGGAAGGATGTCCAGTTTCCAACAAAAAAATTAAAAGATATGCAAAAAAATAGGAAAATATGACCCATATACTGGACAGACAATGCAAAGAGGCTGTGAGAGCAAACAGATGGTAGAATTGACAGAAAAATACTGCAAAGTAGCCATAATAAATCTCTTCAAAGAATGAAAGTCAACCATAATTAAAGAAGTAAAGAAAGGTAAGATGATAATATCATCAAATAAACAATACCAATAGAAACATCAAATAAATTAATATATGAATGAATGAATGAATATAGACTCTTTGCAGCAGGTCTACCTCTAATGTTTGCAGAGATCAAGATAAAAGTAAAAATGGAGGCCTGTCTACCACATGACCAAATATTTTAAAGTTTTAAATCAGGTTCTCTGACATCTCTTTGGTGAAAGACTCATGCTGGAAGAAGCAACAATCTCCCCCCCTCTTCTCCGTCATCCTGTTGGCAGCCACAGAAAAACAACCATGCCTGAATGTACCTCCATTCATGTTGGCCAGGCTGGTGTCCAGCTTGGCAATGCCTGCTGGGAGCTCTACAACCTAGAACACAGCATCCAGCCTGATGGGGAGATGCCAAGTGACAAGACCATTGAGGGGGCGATGACTCCTTCATACCTTCTTCAGTGAGAAAGGGACTGGCAAGCCTGTGCCCAGGACAGTGTTTGTAGGCCTGGAACCCACTGTCATTGATTAAGTTCACACTGCTCTTCCACCCTGAGCAGCTCACTACAGGCAAGGAAGATTCTGCCAATAACTATGCCCACGGACATTACCAAGGAGATCATTGGCCTCATCTTGAAATGAATTCAGAAATCAACCAACCAGTGCACAGGTCTTCAGGGCTTCTTGGTTTTCCACAGCTCTGGTTGGGGAACTGGTTCACCTCCCTGCTGATGGCACATCAGTCAATTATGGCAAGAATTCCACACTCGAGTTCTCCATTTACCCAACCCCTTTCCACAGCTGTAGTTGAGTCCTACAATGCCACCCTCATCACTCTGGAGAACCCTGATGGCGCCTTCATACAGAAACCTCGATACTGAACACCCAACCTACATGAACTTTAACCGCCTTATTAGCCAGACTGTGTCCTCCATCATTGCTTCCTTCAGGTTTGATGGAGCCCTGAATCTTGACCTGACTAAATTCCAGACCAACGTGGTACCCTATTTCCGCGTCCACTTCCCGCTGGCCACATATGCCCCTGTCATTTCTGTTGAGAAAGTCTATCATGAACAGCTTACTGTAGCAGAGATCACCAATGTATGCTTTGAGCCAGCCAACAAGGTTGGGAAATGTGACCCCTGCCATAGTATATACTCATGGTTTGCTGCCTGTTGTACTGTGGCAACCTGATTCCCAAAGATATCTGTGTCGCCATTGCCACTATCAAGACCAAGTACACCATGCAGTTTGTGGACTGGTGCCCTGCTAGCTTCAAAATTAGTATTAATTACCAACCTTGCACCGTGGTACCTGTGGAGACCTGGACAAAGCATAGCGAGCTGTGTGCATGCCGAGCAACACCACAGCTACTGTGAGGCCTGGGCTCATCTGGACCACAAGTTTTACCGATATGCCTTTGTCCACTGGTATGTGGGCAAGGGCCCGGAGGAAAGAGAGTTTTCTGAGGTCCGCGAGGACATGGCTGCCTTTGACAAAGTGTAACAGGGATATTATAACCTTAGAATATTTTAAGTCCTGTTAAAAATGTAATAAGTAGTAAAATAGAAACAGGCCTGGAGGGCAAGCTGTGACTCCTAGCCAAATGTTAGTGAGATTGTAATCTGTAAATAACTCTTTGTACCCTGCAGCTTTTGTCAAATAGCTTAAGGGTGCTTGCTAGGTTTGCAGTCATGATG